>SJYX01008107.1:649821-718119 GCA_006410675.1 Oreotragus oreotragus | reverse complement strand
GAACTGTGGTGTTGGAGAAGACTCTTGAGAGTCCCTTGGACTGCAAGGAGATCCAACCAGTCCATTCTGAAGGAGATCAACCCTGGGATTTCTTTGGAAGGAATGATGCTAAAGCTGAAACTCCAGTACTTTGGCCACCTCATGTGAAGTGTTGACTCATTGGAAAAGACTCTGATGCTGGGAGGGATTGGGGGCAGGAGGAGAAGGGGACGACCGAGGATGAGATGGCTGGATGGCATCACGGACTCGATGGACGTGAGTCTGAGTGAACTCCGGGAGATGGTGATGGACAGGGAGGCCTGGCGTGCTGCGATTCATGGGGTCGCAAAGAGTCGGACACAACTGAGTGACTGAACTGAACTGAGATGTTTTTCTGGAACTCTCTTGCTTTTTCAATGATTCAAGGGATGTTGGCAATTTGATCTCTGGTTCCTCTGCCTTTTCTAAATCCAGCTTGAACATCTGGAAGTTTTCAGTTCACCTCCTGTTGAAGCCTTGCTTGGAGAATTGAGCATTACTTTGCTAGTGTGTGAGACAAGTGTAACTGTGCCGTAGTTTGAACATTCTTTGGCATTGCCCTTCTTTGGGACTGGAATGAAAACTGACTTTTTCCAGTCCTCTGGCCACTGCTAAGTTCTCCAAATTTGCTGGCATAATGAGTGTGGCGCTTTCACAGCATCATCTTTTGGGATTTGAAATAGCTCAACTGGAATTCCATTACCTCCGCTAGCTTTGTTCGTAGTGATGTTTCCTAAGGCCCGCTTGACCTTGCATTCCAGGATGTCTGATTCTAGGTGAGTGATCACACAACTGTGGTTTTCATGGTCCTGAAGATCTTTTTTGTATAGTTCTTCTGTGTATTCTTGTCATTTCTTCTTAATATCTTCTGCTTCTGTTAGGTCCATACTATTCCTGTCCTTTATTGTGCCCATCTTTCCATGAAATGTTCCCTTGGTATCTTTAATTTTCTTGAAGAGATCTCTAGTCTTTCCCAGTCTATTGTTTTCTTCTGTTTCTTTGCGCTGATCACTGAGGAATATTTTCTTATCTCTCCTTCCTAGTCTTTGGAACTCTGCATTCAAATGAGTACATCTTTCCTTTTCTCCTTTGCCTTTCATTTCTCTTCTTTTCTCAGCTATTTGTAAGGCTTTCTCAGACAACCATTTTGCCTTTTTGCATTTTTTTTCTTGGGGATGGTTTTGATCATGTCCTTCTGTACAATGTCACAAACCTCCATTCATAGTTCTTCAGGCACTCTGTCAGATCTAATCCTTTGAATCTGTTTGTCACTTCCACTATATAATCATAAGGGATTTGATTTAGATCATATAAGAATGGTCTAGTGGTTTTCCCTAGTTTCTTCAATTTAAGCCTGGATCTTACATTAAGGAGTTCATGAATGAGCCACAGTCAGCTCCTGGTCTTGTGTTTGTTGACTGTATAGAGCTTCTCCATCTTTGGCTGCAAAGAATATAATCAATCTGATTTCGGTGTTGACCATCTGGTGAGGTCCATGTGTAGAGTCTTCTCTTGTGTTGTCGGAAGAGGGTGTTTGCTATGACCAGTGCATTCTCTTGGCAAAACTCTATTAGCCTTTTCCCTGCTTCATTTTGTACTCCAAGGCCAAACTTTCCTGCTACTCCAGGTATTTCTTGACTTCCTGCTTTTACATTCCAGGTCCCTATGATGAAAGTGAAGTGAAAGTGAAGTTGCTCAGTCGTGTCGGACTCTTTGCGGCCCCATAGACTGTAGCCTACAAGGCTCCTCTGTCTATGGGATTTTCCAGGCAATAGTACTGGAGTGGATTGCCATTTCCTTCTCCAGGGGATCTTCCCAACCCAGGGCTCGAACCCAGGTCTCCTGCACTGTAGACAGACGCTTTGGGTGGTAGTTCAAGGTCTTGCAGGTCTTCATAGAACTGTTCAACTTCAGCTTCTTTGGCATTAATGATTGGGTCATAGACTTGGATTACTGTGATATTGAATGGCTTGCCTTGAAAACAAACAGAGATCATTCTGCTGTTTTTGAGACTGTATCCAAGTACTGCATTTTGGACTCTTTTGTTGACTATGAGGATTACTCCATTTCTTCTAAGGGATTCTTGCCCAGAGTAGTAGATATAATGGTCATCTGAGTTAAATTCACCCATTCCATTCCTTTTTAGTTCACTGATTCCTAGAATGTTAATGTGCACTCCTGCCATCTCCTGTTTGACCACTTCCAATTTACCTTGATCCATGGACCTAACATTCCAGTTTCCTATGCGATATTGTTCTTTACAGCTTGGGCTTTACTTCCATCACCAGTCACATATTCCTTTTTAGTTCACTGATTCCTAGAATGTTAATGTGCACTCCTGCCATCTCCTGTTTGACCACTTCCAATTTACCTTGATCCATGGACCTAACATTCCAGTTTCCTATGCGATATTGTTCTTTACAGCTTGGGCTTTACTTCCATCACCAGTCACATCCACAGCTGGGCATTGTTTTTGCTTTGGCTCCATTTTCTCATTCTTTCTGGAGCTATTCCCCTACTCTTCTCCAGGAGCGTATTGGACACCTACCAACCTGGGGAGTTCACCTTTCAATGACTTATCTTTCTTCTTGCCTGTTCGTATAGTTCATGGGGGGTTCTAAGGCAAGAATACTGAAGTGGTTTGCCATTCCCTTCTCCAGTGGACCACGTTTTGTCAGAACTCTCCACCATGACCTGCCCATCTTGGGTGGCCCTGCACAGCAAGGCTCTTAGTTTCGCTGAGTTGGAGAAAGCNAATACTGAAGTGGTTTGCCATTCCCTTCTCCAGTGGACCACGTTTTGTCAGAACTCTCCACCATGACCTGCCCATCTTGGGTGGCCCTGCACAGCAAGGCTCTTAGTTTCGCTGAGTTGGAGAAAGCAGTGGTCTGTGCATTAGTTTGGTTAGCTTTCTGTGCCTTGGTTTTCATTCGGTCTGCCCTCTGATGGATGAGGATAAGAGGCTTGTGGAAGCTTCCTGATGGGAGAGACTGACTGTGGGGGAATCTGGGTCTTGTTCTGATGGATGGGGCCATGCTCAGTAAATCTTTAATCCAATTTTATGTTGATGTGGGGGGCTGTGTTCCCTCCCTGTTGTTCGGCCTGAGGTCAAGCTATGGTGAGGGAAACAGCAGTAATGGCAACTTCCTTCAAAAGGACTTATGCCTGCGCTGTTGTTTTCAGTGCCTGACCCCACAGCAGGCCACTGTCAACCTTCGCCTCCACCAGAGACTCCTGGACACTCACAGGCAAGTCTGGCTCAATACCTTTAGACCATGAAACTTTTGTGCCTTGTTTTATGTCCCTGGATATGATCCAGTGTTTCCTAGTTTGAAATCTATGGAACCTTGAATAGAATTTGTATCCTGCTGTTGTGTGAAAATTGTGTAAATCTTAATTCTGTTGAATTGCTTCATGGTACTTTTCAAGTCTACTATAGTCTTCTACTTTTCTGTCTATTCATTTTGTTAATTTTTGAGAGTTTCAAACTCCAAATAAAAATTTTAATTTACCTACTTAAGAAAATAACTGTAATATATAGTGGAACTATATGTAACTTTTTTCTGTATTTTCCAGATCTGTAATGTGTTATCATACATTCATAATCTAAATAATAAAATCAAAAGAGAGAGAGAAAAAAAAAAGAATTAGTGAGAGTCTGAACTACTAAAAACAAAGCAGGCTGGAGGGCTCAGGGTGTGGACGGCCACGCTGCACAAGGCTTTATCCTGAAGCCCCAGCCGGGGACCTGGGCTGAGTTTGTAATTGTCTGCTCGCTGTAATGGAGTACCCTTCTCCAGGGAGCTGAAAAAAAACACACTCTCAGGAATGTGTGCATCTTGTTATTGGTCCGCTGGGCGGGGTCTTCCAGGCCGCTCTAGTTTGCTGGTGGTGGGAGTGGCAGCCATCACAGGTATGTGACCCTCAGAACCTCACCCAACTCTTCAGGGACCCCTCCCGGTGCCACTCGGCTGCTGCCCTGAGCGTGTCCCCTTGTCCAGGCCTCTTCCAGGAAGAGTCCTCTCTCAGCCGTCCAGGTGGCCCCACGGCCATCAGCATTGGCCAAGACTCACCATGCTTGCAGAGGGTGCTGCCCAGGGCCGCTGGGCTGTAGTCTCTGCTGGATCCCCCGGCCCCACCTCTGCTGCTGGACACACTTCCTGGGAGTGGAGCTGCTTCCGGGTGTTCCTCGAAGCCCTCACACTGGGCCGCAGCTGTCAGCTTCCCACCCTTTCCAGGCCTGGAGGGGCCTGTGGGGTGTCAGAGACCATGTTCTGTGCTGAGATGCCAGGTCATGAGCTCCGAGACAGGCCTGGGCCGGCAGGGAGAGGAGGGGTCACAGGGGCGAGGTTTCGCGGCCACTGCCTCCTGCCTGGATGCGCTCCCTGGGACCAGCGACATCTAGACAGAGGCTGAGTCACTCGTGCACCTGTCTGGCCGTCTGGTCAGTGAATCTGGGTGGAGGCCAGCCCTGGGGCTGCACCAGGGACCACGACTGCCTCCCACCTCACGGGGCTTGGAGCCTGATGAGGAAGATGTGCTAAGTCAAGTCAGGAGGGGAGCGTGCGTGCAGGTGGAGGCAGCGAGTGTCAGGGTCGGGAGGCAGAACCGCTGCCACGTGGTCAGGAAGGTCCAGGGCAGGGATGGGGACTCATCTGCAAGGCTGAAGGAAGAAGTGCTCTGGGGCCCCCTCCGGGCAGAGGGCAGGGGGGCCGCCCAGCTGGGTATGGGTTGAGTCAGCGCAGTTGCAGGCATGCTAGTAAAGGGGAGAGGCCAGCACTGAGAGGTGGGGGTAGTGAGGGTGATGGGGGGCAGACCCTGTGTGGCCTCTGCAGGATGAGTGGGGGTCGTGGTCTGTGTGTGGGGAGGGGCCTGCCCCAGGAAGGAGGTCCCTGTGGAGTCCCCTTCCTCACCCCGGTGCCCTCTCCACCTTCCTCCAGCCCCTTTGGGAGGCAACCATCCCCAGGCAGGAGAAGAGCTAGCCTCCCCCGGCCCACCGCCCTCCGCCCCCTGCTTGTGTGGTTATCTCCCTGCTCCCCTGCCCCTTGCAGTGGTGACGCAGGCGGATGGGGCCCCGGCAGCCCAGGCTCCACTCGTCCTCCATTGTGGCCACTGCCAGCTCCCAGGACTCCTCCCAGCACAGCTCCCGCCATGTCCTTTCCTTCTCAGGGAGTCCTGTCCCTTTTCTGTGCCATGGAGAGGGGTGGGGGAGACTCAAAAGCTGTCTCCACCTCCCTCCACAAGACAGGAATCCAACGTCCATGTCAGCAAGAATCTGGGCAGCCCCGGAGCTCATGCTGTCATGACCAGCTGGCCCTGGCCCCCTCCGTGGCTCTGCAGGGCTCACCGCGTGGCTCTGCGGGCCTGTGGTTCTTCCTGAGAACTGGGGCCTCTGGCTGTTTCCTCTGTCATCCTTGAGATGGAAGATTTTACTCTGGGTCCCAAGTGACCGTGTGGACAGCTGTGACCTCAACTGGGATCCCAGAGCTGAGAGAGCAGCTCATCACAGAAAGAGCGGGGTGGGGGCCATGGGGAGATGGTGTTTCCCCGACACAAAGTCCAGCTGCGGTGGTGGCAGGGAGGCGGCCCTCCCCCATGTCCCTAAGTGGGCAACCGCCTCCGATGCCTGCCTGGACTGCCTCAGGCTCGCGCGGTCACTCCTGGTCCCCAAGACACCCGGGACACCTGGTTGGGTATGAGAACAGGGGCTCCAGAGAGGGATCAGCATGCAGGGGCAGAGTGGGGAACGGTCCAGCCGGGGCAGTGACCCTAAAAGGCCTCTGCGGTGAGCTCTCCTAGCAGACTCATCGGAGGAGGGGGCATTTAGGACAGAGCTGCTCTGAGCCCAGGGCCAGCCCTCCCAGGCCTGGCACGGCCTCCAGGGGAGCCTGTTGTTATAAACTCTGCAGCCTTTATCTACCTCTTGCAGTTTGAGCTCCAGGAGGAGGCGGGCTGGGAGTGGGGTTCAGGTCTGTGTCCCCAGGAGGGCAGGGGCTCAATAAGGGATGTGTGAGATGATGGATGGCGGAGGACCTGACCCCTTGGGAAGGTTGGGAGAGTCTGGTGGGGAGAACAGGGGTCCCTTCCTGAGACCCCTCCAGGGCCACCAGAGTCAGTACGGGTGTGTGCTCTGTCACTTAATTGTGTCTGATCTGCGACCTCGTAGACTGCAGCACCCCAGGCTCCTCTGTCCGTGGGATTCTCCAGGCAAAGATATTGGAGTGGGTTGCCATGCCCACCTCCAGGGGATCTTCCCAACCCAGGGATCAAACCCGGGTCTCCCGCATTCCAGGCAGATGCTTTAACCTCTGAGCCACCAGGGAAGCTGTCATTCAATTGTGTCTGACTCTGAGACCTCATAGACTGCAGCACCCCAGGCTCCCCTGTCCACGGGATTCTCCAGGCAAATGTATTGGAGTGGGTTGCCACGCCCACCTCTNAACCCAGGGATCAAACCCGGGTCTCCCGCATTCCAGGCAGATGCTTTAACCTCTGAGCCACCAGGGAAGCTGTCATTCAATTGTGTCTGACTCTGAGACCTCATAGACTGCAGCACCCCAGGCTCCCCTGTCCACGGGATTCTCCAGGCAAATGTATTGGAGTGGGTTGCCACGCCCACCTCTAGGAGATCCTCCGGACCCAGGGATTGAACCTGAGTCTCCCGCACTGCAGATGGATTCTTTACTGTCTGAGCCGCCAGAGCACTGGGTGTAAATGTTGCCCCTTTCATGTCCTGTGGCCCCAGAAACAAATGACCACAGATGGGATGGACAGAGATGTTTTCTATCACAGTTCTGGAAGCCAGAAGTCCAAAATCAAGGGGTCAAGAGGGCCACTCTCCATTCTGAATATCTGTCCCAAGTCCCTCAGTATCAGATGTTGCTGGAACGCTTGTCTTCCTTGGCTTGTGGACACATCACGCTGAGCACAGCCTTGGCCACAGCAGGGTTGTCTTCAGTGTGTCTGTCTTTTCTCCTCCTACAAGGACTTGCCTGATGTCATCGTGGGGGCTGAAGTCAAGGGGGCCTTAGGGAGCATCACTACGAACAAAGCTAGTGGAGGTGATGGAATTCAAGTTGAGCTATTTCAAACCCAAAAAGCCGATGCTATGAAAGTGCTGCACTCAATATGCCAGCAAATTTGGAAAGCTCAGCAATGGCCACAGGACTGGAAAAGGTCAGTTTTCATTCCAATCTCAAAGAAAGGCAATGCCAAAGAATGTTTGAACTACTGCAGAATTGCATTCATCTCACACACTAGTAAAGTAATGCTCAAAATTCTCCAAGCTAGGCTTCAACAGTACTTGAACCGAAAACTTCTAGATATTCAAGCTGGATTTAGAAGAGACAGAGGAACCAGAGATCAAATTGTCAACATCTGTTGGCTCATGAAAAAAGCAAGAGAGTTCCAGAAAAACACCTACTTCTGCTTTATTGACTATGCCAAAGCCTTTGACGGTGTGGAACTGCGGGAAGTTCTTCAAGAGATGGGAATACCAGACCACCTGACCTGTCTCCTGAGAAATCTGTACTCAGGTCAAGAAGCAACAGTTAGAACTAGGCATGGAACAATGGACTGGTTACAAATTGGGAAAGGAGTATGTCAAGGCTGTATATTGTCACCTTGCTTATTTAACTTACATGCAGAGTGCATCATGAGAAATGCTGGACTGGATGAAGCACAAGCTGGAATCAAGATTTCCAGGAGAAATATCAATAATCTCAGATATGCAGATCACAGCACCCTTATGGCAGAAAGTGAAGAGGAACTAAAGAACCTCTTGATGAAAGTGAAAGAGGAGAGTGAAAAAGCTGGCTTAAAGCTCAACATTCAGAAAACTAAGATCATGGCATCTGGTCTCATCACTTCATGGCAAATAGATGGGGAAACAGTGGAAACAGTGACAGATTTTATTTTCTTGGGCTCCAAAATCACTGCAGATGGTGATTGCAGCCATGAAATTAAAAGATGCTTGCTCCTTGGAAGAAAAGCTATGACCAACCTAGACAGCATATTAAAAAGACAGCATATAAAAAGCAGAAACATTACTTTGCCCATACAGGTCCATCTAGTCAAAGCTAACACTTTTCCAGTAGTATAGGTGTGAGAATTGGACCATAAAGAAAACTGAGCACCAAAGAATTGATGCTTTTAAACTGTGGTGTTGGAGAAGACTCTTGAGAGTCCTCTGGACTGCAAGGAGATCCAACCAGTCCATCCTAAAGGAAATCAGTCCTGAATATTCATTGGAAGGACTGATGCTGAAGCTCCAATCCTTTGGCTACCTGATGTGAAGAACTGAGTCATTGGAAGAGACCCTGATGCTGGGAAAGATTGAAGGCAGGAGGAGAAGGGGATGACAGAGGATGAGATAGTTGAATGTCATCACCAACTCAACGGACATGAGTTTGAGCAAGTTCTGGGAGTTGGTGATGGACAGGGAAGCCTGGTGTGCTGCAGTCCATGGGGTGGCAGAGTCGGACATGACTAAGCAACTGAACTGAACCGACCTGACATCATCTTAACTAAATCCACCTGCAAAGACTGTTTTCTCAGAGGGTTACAGTCACAGTACAAAGGTTAGGATGTAGACATATCTTTTTGTGGGGGCGCACACACTTCAACCCACAGTAGATGGAAGCATGATCTCCTCCCTTTAAAGAGCCAGTTAGGGGAAACACAGAGGGTGAGCCCCGGAAAGGTGGCCTGTGTCTCGGTCCTTGCTGCCAGTCACCAGGTGTGGCCTGGACCAGCTGTTTTCACCAGCGCCCTGGAGACAGTCGTGCTGGCCTCATCTGCACAGGCTTCCTGAGGCTCTACAGGCCTGAGAGAAGCAGGCTGAGCCAAGGGACCACACGAGGCAGCCTTGGAAAGAGGATGACATTCAAGCCTGGCTAGGGGTGTCTGGAAAGACCAGAGCTGTCTGGTCTCCTGTCCAGCAGGTGGAGGCCACAAGGAGTGCCCAGGGAAACCATCAGAAATCAACAGCACAAACCTGGCTTCTGTCAAATGCGGGGATGCCAGTCAGGCTTCAGAGGCCCCACAGGGCAGCCCAGCTGATCAAGCTAGGACTTTTCCTGCAGAACAGGAAAGGGATGCCCTGGAGGGGAAGACAGGACAGGTATAGCCCAGGCCACTGGCATTCCTCCCCTGATAGATGGACAAGCTCTGCGGGCCCGAGCCTGGACAGATCCGCGCTGCTGCCATGGGGCTCTGCCTGCTGTGGGGCTCTGCCTGCCAGCGCTGTGGATTCACCAAGGGGCCCATTCTGGCCCCAAGTGGGTGAGGCTGGAGGCAGGTCCCTGCGGGGGGCTGGCCACATGTTCCAAAGACATTTTCTTCAGCTCAAGCATTGAGGGACAGCCTGATGGACGCAGGGAAAGCCACTCCACAGGGGGCCCTGCATCATCTGATGCCAGGGGTGGAGGTCTGAGGGGGCTTCCCTCCTTCCTCCCACCAGCCCCACTGAGAAGCCACCTGAAGACAGGCTTGGCAGGGTGCCCAAGTTTGGCTGCTGCATCTCCACTGCCAACAGCTCGGTCTTCTAGAAGCATCTTCAGGTCCCAAGAAGTCAGGGTCCTAGAGACACCTCAATGCAGAGACAGCTGCACCATCCAATGAGCACATCTCTATGCATCTCCATGCAAACGCTCCCCTGGAAAACCAAGGCAGGTGTGAGAGGCCCCCAGCTGGGGTACACACAGAGTGCTCCCTCATGTTTAAGGAGGACGCAAAAAAGCCAGACTCTCAGCGTGGCTGGAGCTTTGGCAGATGCACACAGGGCAGCCAGTGGGTTGTCTGGTGCTTGGGCTGCAGGACCACGTGCCACACCCCAGCTGACCCTGACTTTCCTGAGGCTGTGCAGGAAACTGACACCCAGCCAGGAAGGGACTGGGTGTTTGCTGAGCCCTGGAGGGTGGATCCCTCCACCTGGTGTCCTGATGTTCTCCCGAGCAGGTGACTTCCCTGGGACTCCCAGACCTTGCCGCCACACCCTCTGGAAGTCTTCAGGACTGGGTGGGACAGAAACTGAAGAAGCTGTACCAAGGATGCAAATGGCCCTGCCTGAGAAAAGGAGGAGTGTCCAGCCACAGTGCAGCCAGAGCCCAGAGCTGGCAGCCCCTGTGTGTTGACACAGTTGGAATGGGAAGTCCCCTTGCCTCAGAGTCAGCGCTTTTTATCTTATTTTTGGAGAAGGGTAAGGAGGGGCTTTCCCCAGTTAATGACAGCTGCTCCATCCACCAGCCCTGGGATCTTTCTCACCCATCCAGCCATGGCAAACTGGGGGACCCCACAGTGAACCTGTTTACACTCCCAAATATGATGCCCAGAGTTGGACAAGCCAGACTGCAGAAGGGCGATGCCAGCTACTGCAGCAGGGCCCATGTGGGCACAGTGGCAGAAGGCTCCCACTATGTGGACGTGCTGGGATCTGAGGCCTTAGGCAGCTGGGGCAGGCCTGGGGGAGGAGAGGCAAAGACAATAGGGGAAGGAGATGTCCCTAAAGAAGAAGCATGGTCCCCATCCGCTCCCTGCACCCCAGGACAGACGGGGCTTCCTTCAGAGGAAGCAGTGGGCAGCCAGCCATGGGAGGATCATTGCTCACTGCAGGAAGTGGAGGCCCCTGGTGTTTCCGCGGCAGGAGGGACTGGGAGGTGGGGAAGCCCTGCCCCTGGGCCTGGAAACCCAGGGGCCCCTGCTCAGGTGTGAGTTTCACAGTGGCCGCAGGGCAGCTGTGGGGAGAGGCTTGCATAGAAATCCTCCCTCGAATAGACCAGCCTTGGCTGGATGCTGAGCTTGACCTTACAGGGGGCCATCTACTGGGGTGGAAAGTGGGCTCTGCCTGCTGCTGGCTGGTGAGTGAAGGCTGATAAGCAGATGGTGTTCAGCAGTCATTAACACAGGTCCAGGGACCAATCACCTGTCCATGTGTCAATAGGAATGTATGGACCCATGGGGGACAAAAAGCCACAAAACAGTTAAGTGTGTTCAGAATCTGCCGCAGAGTCTCCAGCAATGCCTCTGAGAGCTTGCCCCCCGCCCCCCAGCGTCACCTGAGCCACCGTGATGGTGATACACGGAGTTGAATCAGGAGACGAGACAAACAAGAGGCAGGCTGTGAAGCGCCCACGCCCCTTCATTCCCACCTCCCACGTACTTTGTGCAGCGTCTGAGTGACGCTCTTCACATGCACTCTGGAATCCAGCCCAGTGAGACAGGATGCTGTCACTGTTGTGATCGCCCCACAGGCCCTCTTACCTTCCAGATGTAAGAGCATTCTGTAAAGGAGTTACCCGTCCTGGGTCACTTACATCTCACACGGCAGGTTCTCCGCCACCACGTATTAGTGCCGAGTGATCGCACAGGCTCTGTAAACGTTCGTGGCTGCCCCGGCCTCCTCCCCACCTCCCTGCCCTGGGGAAGCGCTGTTTCAGGGACTCTGTTTAGGAAATGAAGGGCTAAGTTAGGTGGGTTAGACTGGGAAGCAGAAGCATTACTTTTTCTAGTGTCTGAGTTTGGCCACCTCATGCGAAGAGTTGACTCACTGGAAAAGACTCTGATGCTGGGAGGGATTGGGGGCAATAGATATTTTGATAATACTGGAAATTTGATGAACTGTGTTTGATTTCTCAAATGTGTAAACATATGAAAGGAATTATTTGCTTGTTGCTTTCTTAGTGTGAAAAGTTCCACAGGGTGTATATTTTTTAAAGAGTATTTTCTTCCCTCTACAGAGTTTTGCCTTTGAAGCCCTTAGTTTTCTGTCAAATGTGGCAATACTGTTTATCAAGACTGCCCTCTAGTGACAAAATGTAATATTGCTTACAGAGCATTCTCTGAGGAATAGACAAAAATATAGGTATTGTTAACCCTGTTCATCAGTATTTCAGTCATGATTATAGCTAATTTCTTGCCCCCAATTTTCATTTATAAGCAAATGTCTTTTGTGTGAAATGCCATGTTGGGCCTGAGTAGTTTGCTAGTCTTATCAGTTTTCGTTAATAGAGTTGTCCTTCATTTGGCTGACAGTTACCGGGTAGCTTCAGGTGTATTGCTGAGGATGTCTTGCCCAGTGATAGTAGCAGGGCTTTGCAGTTGATAAAGCTCTTGACGAGTCGTATAGCATCTGATCTTAAATAACCTTTAGAGACAGATTAGGAAACTGAGACTTCTTAAATGTTGCCTAAACCAACATTATATTTAGAGTTGGAATTTCAGCTGCCCCAGCCTTCTTCCTAATGCCTGTAGAAATGCATTCTGGAACAAAGATGTTTTATATCTTTAAATATTTCTTAATATCTTTTAGTTTTATATCTTATTTATCTCTGAAAGAGTAACTAAAGTGACATATGTTTATTCTCTCCCCACTTTAATATTCTTGGACTTGCAGACCCTGATCATTTTGTGAACTTTGAGAAGTGTCTTTCTTCCATGAATAGCTCGGAAGAGATTTGCCTTCTAACTACTTTTGCTCAGATGGCTCAGGCCAGAAGAACCAACGTGGATGAAGACTTCATAAAAATTATTGTTCTGGAGATATATGAGGTTAGAATATTAAGTTTTAGAAATGAGCTAAAAACATTTTGGTTTGCCCATCCATTGATTCCTTCGGGGTCGCTTTAAAAAAATGGAACAGCCTCAATTTGTCTGCACTTGTGGAAGAAGATGGTCTGTAAGTAGTACTGAAAACACGAATCATACCCATCCATTTCTCCATGCTGTCTCACTGCATTTGCTGTGTGAGTTTTGGTAAAGAATAGTCAGTCTGGCACAGCCTGACATTTGTAGTTTTTATGCTCTCTGCCCCTCTGCCCCGCCTTCCTCACTTCCACTCCTCTGAGCCTGCCAGGAACATGGAAACCTGGCTCCCCCGCCTACTTAGATGAGATGGTGGAAATAATACTGAACCTAGAGTTAGATCATCTGGCTTTGTTTTAACTCTGCTCCTCATTGCCCATCTCACATCAGAGAAGATACCGTATCGCTCTGGGCTTCAGTTTCTTTCTCTGTGAAATGACAGGATGAGATGAGATCCTTGCTTTCTTCACTTTTTCACCCAGCCATCCTTAATGGTGGAAGAGAATGAACTTTAGACCCCTTGTATTGAGGGGCATAACTCAAGTGGTTACCAAAATATTATTTGGAGTTTTGTGTGTGTGCGTGTGCGTGTATATATAATGTACATTTTCACCGTAGGCTGCTGTCGTTTATCTGTTTCCTTCATAAAAATTTCTTCCAATACAAGTAAAAATTATGTCTGAAGATTTATTATCATCCCCCTTAATACTACAGTAGTTGAATGACAGACTGGGTAATCTAAAGTTCTTTTCCAGAATCAAATATCCTAATAAGCTGTTCCCATTATTGTACTTTGTAAGTAGCCCTGCATGCGATTAAGGCCTAAATGAATCTGAAATTCCACACTATAATCTGCAAAAACTGAAGGGAGAACGTATATTTTCATATATATTAAATGGCATTCTCAAGATAACATTACTAAAGTATTATTTATGCTCTTGAATGATGGTTCAAATGTTCTGACCAGTTCTTATAGTAAAAACTGCATTCTGATCCTGTGTGTGTTGTGTACGCGTGTACACATGTATAAAATTGAATCAGTAGTTATGCACTCTCACATTTTCCTGTTCTATTTTATTCTACTTTCTTATTTTTCCGTTCTGTCCCATTGTGTTAAAAAACAGCAACAGCACCACCCAAACTGCTGGCCGTTGGCATGAATGGGTTGTGTCTTGTAGTTGTGAACCCATTGTTTAAGAAGAGTTGGTAAATATTGATGATTATTCTTTTTTTTTGGCTGTGCTGCATGGCATGTGGGATCTTAGTTCCCAGGGATCAACCTGCGCCCCCTGCAATAGAAGCACAGAGTCGTAACCACTGGACTGCCAGGGAAGTCTAAACATTGATGCATTAGGAGCTCTTCTGATAGAGGATCTCTCTCTCTCTCTTTTTTTTTTTTTTTTTTTGAGAGAATAGATATTTCCAGGAAATGCATTCTGATTTTCATAATTTTATTGGTTTCCTCAAATTTAGACAAGTTTTACTATGAAGGGACAATTTAATTGCTCTGAAGACACTGGTGTTTTTTCTGAATCCAGCTCTAGAAGTCACTGTTAGACTTTATAGGTTGTCTTTCTTCTCTAGTCCCTCCTGCCACCTTCCAGACTCAGGATAGACACTCTGCTCTCTGAACTTTTGGCATCCTTTTGCTCACGGTGTGAACCGAGCCTCAATCTGAGATTCTTTCTGATAACTTAACTTGAAAACATTCTAAATAAAGTATGAAAAAGTTTTTTTTTTTTTTTTAATTGATGCTTGGTTTTAAAAATGCCGTCTCTCCACATTCCCACTAGGTGTCTTACGTCACCCTGTCCACCCGAGAAACTTTTTCAAAGGTTGGTCGAGAGCTTTTAGGGGCCATCACAGCTGTTCACCCTGAGATAATTTCTGTCCTTCTGGATAGAGTTCAAGACACCATCGACCAGGTTGGGATGGTAAGAGCACTGATTTTGTTGGTCTCCCCTTTTGTTGTTGTTGTTTATTTTGAACCCTGGAGTATTGGAGCAGTGGGAAAAATTGTTACTGGGATACAAAAGTAGTTGTTGGAATGGCTGAGTCGTGGGTACAAGAGAGTAAAGAGAGCATTTACTGGGTCACAGGCTCTGTGCCTCCTGCTTATAAAAAACGGGATTGTTTCTCTTAATCTCTGCACAGTGACTGAGGTTTTTATCACTTTCTTTTTAACTTGTTTTTGGCTGCACTGGGTCTCCGTTGCTGCACTCGGCTTCCTCCAGCTGTGGTCCGTGGGCTCCTCACGGGGCTGGCGTCCTTTGTCGCAGCGCACAGGCTGTAGCTCTGCCAGCTTCCGTAGTTGCAGCACGAGAGCCCAGTGCGTGCGGCCTACAGGCTCTAGAGTGCTGGCTCGTGGTTGCGGCACACGGGCTTGGTTGCCCGGTGGCACGTGGAATCTTCCTGGACCAGGGGTCAAACCCATGTCCCCTGCACTGGCAGACGGATTCTTAACCACTGGACCCCAAGGGAAATCCACAGGCTTTTAATTAGAGCCTGACGATAATCCATAGTTTTTATTTCATACTTTTGCTTTACCTTCATAATTCTTATTTTTTTTCTTGGTGGAAACAACTCGAAGAAAGAAGACATGCTTTAAATCAATCAAAAACAAAATTAAAAGTAAAAGTTTAAGTTGAGCAAGATGTATATCATTTAGTTCTGTCATTTGTCGCAATCCCTTTTGTAATCTTAATGTAGTTTTTAAAAACTTTTATTGCAACATAATTCACATATAATATAATTCATCTATTTAAAGTGTACAAGTCAGTGGTTCTTAGTATATTCACAGATAGGTATACATATCACCAGTCAATTTTAGAACATTTTCATCGCCTCAGAACTAAACCACATACCATTTAGCTATCAGACTTCCATCCCCTTCAGCCCTGAGTGACCACAACCTATTTTCTGCTTCTGTGTTTTTGCTGTTTAGTCACTAAGTCATATCTGACCTTATGTGACCCCTATGGACCATAGCCCACTAGGCTTCTCTGTCCCCGGGATTTCCCAGGTGAGAATACTAGAGTCGGTTCCCATTTCCTTCTCCAGGGATCTTCCCGAGCCAGGGATCAAACCCATATCTCCTGCATTGGCAGGTGGATTCTTTACCACTGAGCCCCCTGAGAAGCCTGTCTCTACAGATTTACCTATTCTGGACATTTTATATAAACGGAATTACAAAATAGCTGATCATTTGTGACTGGCTTCTCTCACTTAGCATGATGTTTGCCAGGCCCATCCATGTTGTAGCATGTGTCAGCAGTTCATCCCTTATAATGACTAAGTGGTATTCTATTGTTTGAGTGTATCATTTCCAGAAATATATACTTATTGAAGATTTTCTTCATCAAGTATAATAAGGCTATAATGAGTGAATTTCTCTAATGGCAGGTAGTCATGTGTGGTAACTTTAGGAGGAATGTTTAAAGTTACAGTGTTTTTCTCTGGACTTATATTTGCACAGGGCCTTTACCTTATAATTGTTGCATCATTCCTGCAGCTTAGATGATGGACAGCTATTGTACTTCATCACACTCATGAGTGAGCAAATTTAATGACAGATTGGTTTATAAGACCTTTTTTTCCCTAACTGAAGAATAAAGGCTATATCATTCTTTACTTGGAAAAGTATATGTTACTTTTTTTTACATTAAGAGAAATTTAATTCTGGTAACTTACACACAGCTTCCCTGGTGGCTCAGTGGTAAAGAATCCACCTACAATGCAGGAGATGTGGGTTTGATCCCTGGGATGGGAAGGTACCCTGGAGAAGGAAATGGCAACCCCCTCCAGTATTCTTGCCTGGGAAATGGACAGAGGAAGCTGGTGGGCTGCAGTCCATGGGGTCACACAGAGTCGGACACTACTTGGTGACTAAACTACCACCACCACCAAATTATACACAATAAAACATGATATTAACCATTTTTAAGTTTAGTGGTATTAAATACATTCACATTGTTTTGCTACCTACCATCACCACCATCCATCCACAGAACTCTTTCATCTTGTGAAACAGATTCTGTACCAATTAAACACTCTCCTCGTCCCTTCTCAGCTCCTGGCAGCCAGCATTCTACTTTCTGTTTCTTTGAGTTTGCAAAGAGCAAGTGTTTGGTTGCTCCTTTTTGAGTGGTCATCTAATGGAGTGTCTTCCAAGAAAATCCACAGTGGGTCATGTGAGTGTTTCAGTTTGATTGAGTCCATGACCTTTATCTGACACGCTTTGTTTTTTTTCCTGGGTTTGGCCACACTTAACATTTTTAACTGGGTCCATAATACTTTCGGGGAAGGCAATGGCACCCCACCCCATTACTCTTGCCTGGAAAATCCAGTGGAAGGAGTAGCCTGGTGGGCTGCAGTCCATGGGGTCGCTAACAGTCGGACAGACTGAGCGACTTCACTTTCACTTTTCTCTCATGCATTGGAGAAGGAAATGGCAACCCACTCCAGTATTCTTGCCTGGAGAATCCCAGGGATGGGGGAGCCTGGTGGGCTGCCGTCTATGGGGTCACACAGAGTCGGACACGACTGAAGTGACTTAGCAGCATAATACTTTCAGTAATAATTGTGCTCAGAAATATGCTTAGCTGTAAGTGTGCAAATTAGAACCATAATGTTCTTTAGAGCACATCTTATAAAAGCTGCCCCCCACTCTCTTTATACATGTGATTCCTTTATGTTCACTAAACTCACTGACATTTTTGGAGGAACTTGTTTAAGCCCCCTTGCCTTCAGATGAGTATGATGGCTTTGAATATTTTTGCTGTGACCTTGGACTAGGCTGAAATCAGTTTTGAGCTTCAGAGTCTGGGAATGAACTGTGGACCTAAACTTTCACTGACACAGTTGGGGTGTGTCTGAAAGTAACTTTGTTCTAGAGGCCCAGCAGGAGAGGAAAAGTCATTTGTGCTATAGATGTGTGGAAATCACCCTGGGTTAGGAATAGTTCTTGATAAGGACCAAGCCCTTGGGGACATCTCAAAGTACAGAACTCAGATAAGTTTTGATGACAGCCTGAAAATTGATGCATATTTTCCTATTGGTCTTTTTTTAATAATTTGAAACATTCTGCTTTTGTTAGTGAAATCATCTTCCTAATATCCTCTTCAGGTAAAATTAGTGATCTTTTGACTTTCAGTGAAAGCATAAATATATTTTAAAATGCAGTCTTTAAATTCTGTTTTGTTGGGAATTCTTACTAGGATTCTTCCTGTTTAATCATTTCTTTTTTTTGCTTTATTGAATGAGCTAGATCTTTCATTCATTCCAATATGAAGTAGAGGTAGTAAAAGTGGCCTTACTGTGTTCCTTGTCATAGCAGGAAAGGTTCCAGAGTTCCCCATGAAGTATCATGCTAGCTCTAGGCTTTTCACTTATACTCTCTGGTAGACTGAGAAATTTCTATTTGTAGTTTGCTGAAATTTCTTTTTTCATGCATGCGTATTTAGTTGTTTTTTCTTCATTCACTGAGACGCACCTGTGATTTTTATCTTTTTTTCTGTTAAAATGATGAATTACATTGACTGATTTTCAACTGTTGAACCATCATTGTTTCCTGAAATAAAAAACCACTCGATCCTAGTATATTAATCATTTTATGTGTTACTAGGTTCAATTTTGGAGAAGGCAATGGCAACCCACTCCAGTACTCTTGCCTGGAAAATCCCATGGACAGAGGAGCCTGGTAGGCTGTAGTCCATGGAGTCACGAAGAGTTGGACACTTACGGAGCGACTTCACTTTCACTTTTCACTTTCATGCATTGGAGAAGAAAATGGCAACCTACTCCAGTGTTCTCGCCTGAAGAATCCTGGGGATGGTGGAGTCTGGTGGGTTGCCATCTGTGGGGTCGCACAGAGTCGAACATGACTGAAGCGACTTAGTAGGCTCAATTTGCTATTGTTTATTGTGGATTAGTGGCAAATATTGATCTGTACTTTTATTTTGTTAGATTTTGATTTTAGGGTCATGTTGGCCTTATAACACGAGTTGGAAAGCATTTCCTCCTCTTCTATTATTTGAAAGAATTTTTGTAAGATTGCTAAAGTTCTTCCTGGAATGTTTGATAGCATTTACCAGCGAAGTTATCTGGGTCTTCGGTTTTCTTTGTGGGATATGTTTTGATAACAAATTGAAAATTTTAAGCAGATAGTTTTTTTTTTTTTCCTGAGTCAGTTTTGGTAATTTATATTTTTAAAGGGATTTTTCCATTTCTAACCAGTTGAATTTACTGGCCATAGAGTTTTTGGCAATGGCAACCCACTCCAGTACTCTTGCCTGGAAAAATCCCATGGATGGAGGAGCCTGATAGGCTGCAGTCCATGGAGTCGCACAGAGTCGGACACGACTGAAGCAACTTAACAGCTTAGCAGCAAAGTTTTTGTAACAGTCTCTTTTTAACTTTTTAATGTCCATGAGGCCTTTCTTGGCTAATCCACTTTCATTCTTGATGGGTGGATATATGTTACACTATTGTTTTGTGTGACAGGACATAGGTGCTTTTCTGGACAGATCTTGTTCTATACTCATTGTTCTAGTACCATTATTTTGTTCTTTTTGTCAGATGCTCACAGGCTAAAGAAGAAATTTTGTATTTGTTAGATTGCTTAGGTTACTGTTTTATTCAGTTATTCAAGGCCTTTATTACAAATCCTTATGAAAATTTAGCTAAGTATACAAACACATTCTGGACATGCAAAGGAATGAAAAAATCTTTCAAATTCATTCCTTCTAGTCTTTCAAATTTTGTTTTGCCTCCAATATGGAGCAATGCAGGAACCTGAAAAATGCTAGGATCTATGTTCTGAGCTGAGTTGTTCAATAGAGTAACCACTACGCCTAGGTGACTGTAGAGCTCTTGAAATATGTCTCATCCAAATTATGATGTGCTGTCAGTGTAAGGTACTGCTGGGGTTTTTAAGACTTAATATGAATGGAAGAATAACATATCTCAGTAATCTTTTGTAATGATGTGAACATATTGGATTAAATGAAATATGTTGTTAGAATTAATTTTGCTTGCTTCTTTGGACTTTTAAAAATGGCTGTTAGAAAAATTAAAATACATTTGTGGCTTGCTTTAGATTTCCTTTGGAGAGCACTGTTCTAAACATTATAAAATTAACTGCTCTTCTGATCATTCTTACTTAAAGCAGACTGTATTAAGTGAACCCAGTTGTATATTACTTTGCACATGGATTTGTTATTGACAAGTGGTGCTGTGGATTTTTGTACAGAATTTTTCAAGTATATAAAGAGTGGAGAAGAGTGTAATAAATTTCTGTGTACCTGTCATCGGTTTTAACAAATACCAGCTCTTGGTTGATCTTGTCTTATCTTTACCCCTATCCATTTCTTGTATCTACTTCCTGGAATGCTTTAAAGCTACTAGAAATAATTTTTTAAATAACACAGCAGAAATAATTATTTGAAGTGCTAAGTTTTTTTGTAAAATGAATGCCTTTCTGCTGATTTATCATGACTTTAAATTTGAATCTTACTGTAGTGATTTTTTTAAAATGGAAGTATACCAGTGGCACCCCACTCCAGTACTCTTGCCTGGAAAATCCCATGGACGGAGGAGCCTGGTGGGCTGCAGTCCATGGGGTCGCTAGGAGTCGGACACGACTGAGTGACTTCACTTTCACTTTTCACTTTCATGCATTGGAGAAGGAAATGGCAACCCACTCCAGTATTCTTGCCTGGAGAATCCCAGGNCTCCAGTACTCTTGCCTGGAAAATCCCATGGACGGAGGAGCCTGGTGGGCTGCAGTCCATGGGGTCGCTGGGAGTCGGACACGACTGAGTGACTTCACTTTGACTTTTCACTTTCATGCATTGGAGAAGGAAATGGCAACCTACTCCAGTGTTCTTGCCTGGAGAGTCCCAGGGATGGGGGAGCCGGGTTGGCTGCCATCTATGGGGTCACACAGTCGGATACGACTGAGGCGACTTAGCAGCAGCAGCAGCATCCCCCTTCTTGGGAATGAGGCCAAACTGGCTGTGAGTGGGAGCTCCAGCCTCCAGAGGGGCTGCCTGATGGCCCCTGGGCCCTTCCAGAGACTGTCCAGGTGTCATCCAGCCTGGAAGGACATTCTTGAGAATGACCACATCTCTTCTTCAGGAGGATCTTCCCCCTAAGCAGAAAGCATCCCATTTCTCAGGGTTTCTCAGGGCAGAGTAACCCCAGAACACAGGCATTTTATGAGAAAAGACACAAGATGAAGCTTCTGATAAGACTTGTGGGCAGGTTGAGAGAGAGGAGGTCAGTGTAGCATCCAACTAGCGGAAGGAAAGATTTGCCGGAAAACACCATGGGCCACACAGAACCAGATGCAGAAAGCTGGGAGGCTCCTGGGAACCTACTCTGGTTGAGTCCCAGTGTACGGTGTGTAGGGGTTGGGGTGGCCGGCAGGGATGTGTCCATCTCACAGACCCCACGTGTCCACGTGTCCCCGTCACAGACACGGTGCTCCGGCACCGGATCCCAACAGCCACAGCTCTGACCTGCTGACATCTTCTGACCTCTTTTTTTAATTAAAAATTTGTTTCTGACAACTTTTCTGCTTCCTTTTGTAGAAGTTAGAGAACTGTTTAATTGTGATAAAATCTACGATCTTAACCATTTTTAAGTGCAGACTCAGTGGCCTTAAATTTATTCACATCGTTGTGCAGCCATCTTCACCATCCATCTCCAGAACATCCCATCTTCCTAAACTGGAGATTTTGGTTTCTGTCCTTTCTGTCCCTATGAAACACTCACTTTCTACCCCGCTCCCCCCGCTGCCCCGCCGCCCAGNGCAACACCGACTCCTTTTTGATTTTCCTTCTATAGACTTCAGGGGAGGGGCTGTGAAGCCTGTGAAGACAAGCCCCTCAGAGGAACCACGGTGTCCTGTGAGTGTGTGAGTTCTCCCCTACTCTGAGGATCCTCCCGGGAGAGAACGCCTGGGTCCACTCTGGCGCTGTCTCTTATACACATCTGAACCTCACGTAAGTGGAAGCCCACAGCATTCGTCTTCTTTGTGTCTGGCTGATGTCATGTAGCATTGAGTCCTCAAGGTTCATCCATCATAGCAGCTGTCAGTCTCCCTTTTCCAGGCTGAGCAATAGTCCACTGTGTGGATGCACTGCAATTCGCTTATTCATTCACCCATGAGGGGTGCTCAAGTTGCTTCTTCCCCTTGGCTATTCTGAGCAATGCTGCGATGAACCCAGATGTACAGACAGGGTTTGGGTTCCTGTTTTCAATTCTTTGGGGTCTATACCCATAAATGGAGTATCTGGATAATACGGTAGGACTTCCTCAGTGGCTCAGATGGTAAAGAATCTGCCTGCAATCCAGGAGCCCCAGAGATGTGGGGTTCAATGCCTCGGTCAGGAAGTTCCCCTGAAGAAGGGCAGGGCGACCCATAGACAGCAGCCCACCAGGCTCCGCCGTCCCTGGGATTCTCCAGGCAAGAATACTGGAGTGGGTTGCCATTTCCTTCTTCTTGCCTGGAGAGTCTCATGGAGACAAGAGCCTGGTGGGCTACGGTTCATAGGGGTGAAAGCAATCNAGCCCACCAGGCTCCGCCGTCCCTGGGATTCTCCAGGCAAGAATACTGGAGTGGGTTGCCATTTCCTTCTTCTTGCCTGGAGAGTCTCATGGAGACAAGAGCCTGGTGGGCTACGGTTCATAGGGGTGAAAGCAATCAGGTGCAGCTATAGTGACAGCATGCACGCAAGGTAGTTCTGTGCTCACTTTTGTGAGAAACTATAATGCTTAATTATTTGATGGGGTTTCTTTGGATATTTCCCCAATATTTTTATAATAATGTCTCTCAACTACTATGACAAAAATTCTTGTTCTCTATTTCCTCATTTTGGAGGGATGTATTGTATGGTTTGAAGGTAGTGTAAATGCACACAGACCCAGTTGTAGGACCAGGCCCTGGGCCCAGGGAGAGACTCAGGGTTGTGTTGGCTTCCCAAGGAGGGCATGTGCCAGAATGACCCAGGGGCGATGTGCCAACATGGAGTCCTCTCAGCCTCCCAAGAGGAAGTGTATTCTTTCACAGACTATTCAGACTTGACAGCACACGGTAATAACAGCTGTTTTCCTATTGTTTTTAAATTCTCTGTAGACAATACTTTCCTTTGCATGCATGCATGAGAAGTCACTTTAGCCATGTCCAAGTCCGGGTGACCCTGTGAACAGTCACCCATCAGACTTTTCTGTCCATGGGATTGTCCAGCCAAGAATACAGGAATGGGTAGCTATTTCCTCCTCCAGGGGATCTTCCCTACCCAGGGATTGCACTCACATCTCTTGTGTCCCCTGCGTTGTTAGACAAGTTCTTTATCACTAACTCCACCTGGGAAGCCCATTGCATCCCTTCATTGCCTGCCAAATGCAAAAGTGAGTGCACAACGGGAGTACAGCCTGCCCCAGGGGACACACAGAGCCCTAAGGGATGTTTGATGTGTTCCTGGGGCTTGTGGGACCTCACAGCAGCAACATCTCTGAAGAGAGTTGATGAGCTGGTGTCCTGTAACAAAGCACCACAAGCTGGCTGGTTAAAACAGGAGACATTTATTCTTTCATAGTTATGGAGGCCAAAATTCCCAAAAACAAGGTGTCAGCAAGGCCACCCCTCTTCCCCAGGTTCTGGGGAAAGGTGCTTTTTTGCCTTTTGCAGCCCTGGGTGGCTCCAGACTCCCTTGGCTTGTGGCCACATTCCTCTAGCCTCTGCCTCGGTCTTCACATGGGCTCCTCCCCGTGTGTCTCTCTTCCCTTCTCTTCTCTGCCAAGGACGCTTTACAGGACTCAGGCCCACCCTAACCCAGGACAACCTCATCCAGGTCATCTGCAAAGACATTTTTCCTCAGGAGGCCACATTTACAGGTTCTGAGTGGACCTATGTTCTGGGGGCCACCATTCCACCTTCCGCAGCTGGAAACTGGGGAAAGACAAAGGCATTCTCTTTGAGATCTTATGCTGTGTCTTAGAATTTCCTTTTATCAAATCAGCAGCGAAAAATGTCTCTGGTACTGAGGAGGTCTGAGTGGAGCTCTCCAGGCCACATGGCCTTTCCCGATGGTGAGGGGCAGGATGGAACTCAGGACAGGCGAGTGACAGCTGAACAAGGATAGCTGACCGCTGAGCTGTGTCCTCTGCCGGGCCCTACTAGAGAGCCATCTCTTTTCAAATATGTGTATTTAAGATGCCTTGCCCTCCTCCAGGGGATCTTCCCAACCCAAGGATCGAACGAACCCAGGTCTCCCATGTTGCAGGCAGATTCTTTACCTCCTGAGCCACCAGGGAAGCCCAAGAATATTGGAGTGGGTAGCCTATCCTTTCTCCAGCAGATCTTCCTGACCCAGGAATCAAACAGGGTCTCCTGCATTGCAGGTGGATTCTTTACCAGCTGAGCTGCCAGGGAAGCCCTTATATTAACTTGCTGCTGCTAAGTCGCTTTAGTCGTGTCTGACTCTGTGCGACCCCATAGACAGCAGCCCACCAGGCTCCGCCGTCCCTGGGATTCTCCAGGCAAGAATACTGGAGTGGGTTGCCATTTCTTTCTCCAATGCATGAAAGTGAAAAGTGAAAGTGAAGTTGCTCAGTCATGTCCGACCCTCAGCGACCCCATGGACTGCAGGCCACCAGGCTCCTCTGTCCATGAGATTTTCCAGACAAGAGTACTGGAGTGGGGTGCCATTGCCTTCTCCGTACATTAACTTACTCATCTCTTAGCTGGATCTAGTGACATCCAGCTCCAAACACACATACACCACACACACAAAGCAACAACACACACACACACACACACACACACACACACTGATGTTGCCCTGTGGGAGCACGAGGATGTGCAGGTGAGGCTGGCACCGTCCTCCCTCCCCATGTGGTTCCAAGAACAGCCTGGTCCTTTCCTGGTCTGGGCCAAACTGCCCGCACTCCGGATTTTACCTAACAAAGGATCTCTTTCACCCCCTCAGTTCAGTTCAGTTCAGTCGCTCAGTCGTGTCCGACTCTTTGCGACTGGAACACCAAAATTTGCATGTCCCCAAACTTGGGTCATTGAAATGCAAACTGTTCCATGCAAATGTTATTCAAATCATTTCTCCTTCCAAGGGAGTTCCCCAAGCAGCCCTTTCCTTCCCTCTTTCTCTGGGCTTCCTTTGCCCTGAGGACAAATCCAGGCTCCCACCGACCTAGCCCACCTTCACCAGCACCTCCTGACTCCTCTCTGTGACCCAGAACCCACAGCTTCAGGGAGGGGAAGGCCCTGGGAGACATACCTTCTCAGCCAGGACCCTCTGTGTCAGAGCTTCTCCTTGCGGGGCACTTGGCAGTGTCTGCAGACATCACAACATGTGAGTGCATGCTCAGTCACTCTGTCATGTCTGACTGTGCAACTCTGTGGACTGCAACCCGCCAAGCTCCTCTGTCCATGGGATCCTCCAGGCAAGAATACTGCAGTGGGTTGCCATGCCCTCCTCCAGGGCATCTTCCTGACCCGGGGATTGAACCTGTGTCTCTTATGTCTCCTGCATTAGCAGGCAGGTTCTTTATCATCTGAGTCACCTGGTGCTTTATTTGGGGGTCCAAAGAGCTGCAATTCAGGTGAGGTGGATGAACCTAGAGCCTGTTATACAGAGCGAAGTAAGTCAGAAAGAAAAAAACAAATATTATATATTAATGCATATATATGAAATCTAGAAGATAATACTGATGAACCTATTTGCAGGGCAGGAACAGAGACTCAGACATAGAGAAGAGATTTGTGGACACAGCTGGGGAAGGAAAGGGTGGGAGGAATTGCGAGTAACATTGAAACATGAACAGTACCATGTGTAAAATAGATAGCTGATGGGAAGTTGCTGTATAACACAGGACAATCAACCCCGTGCTTTGTGACAACCTAGAGGGGTGGAACCCCACTCCGATACTCTTGCCTGGAAAATCCCATGGATGGAGGAGCCTGGTGAGCTGCAGTCCATGGGGTCGCTAGGAGTTGGACACGACTGAGCAACTTCACTTTTACTTTTCACTTTCATGCATTGAAGAAGGAAATGGCAACCCACTCCAGTGTTCTTGCCTGGAGCCTGGTGGGCTGCCGACTATGGGGTCGCACAGAGTCGGACACGACTGAAGCGACTTAGCAGCAGCAGCAGCAGCAGAAGGGTGGAATGGGGTTGGAGGAGGTGGGAGGGAGGTGCAGGAGGGGACATATGTATGTGTACCTATGGCTGATTCATATTGGCAGAAACCAACATGACATTGTAAAGCAATTATCCTTCGGTTTACAAAAATTGCAATTTGGTAGGCACAGAGCTTCCTGGGAAGAGAGTCAGGGGGCTTTTAAAGGCAAGAGCCACGAGGCTGAACTTGGACACAGAAGGAGTGTCCCGAAGGGGAGGCTGTCACACGTTGTTTCAGGATCAGGGTCCCACAGGTGTCCTGAGTTCCAGGCAGGTGTCCTGGATGCTTTGTCAGGACAGGATGTGGTCACAGGTCAGATTCCATCCGGGTTGAGATGAGCGCGAGTCCCGTCCTCAATGGTCTCCACGCTCTGTCTGAAGGGCTGTCTGAGCAACACCGACTCCTTTTTGATTTTCCTTCTATAGACTTCAGGGGAGGGGCTGTGAAGCCTGTGAAGACAAGCCCCTCAGAGGAACCACGGTGTCCTGTGAGTGTGTGAGTTCTCCCCTACTCTGAGGATCCTCCCGGGAGAGAACGCCTGGGTCCACTCTGGCGCTGGGATGTGAGGTCAGCTAACTCCCCTCTGCCTGCACTCAGCTCATGGCCCAGGAAGGTGGCCGTGCCCGGCAGACCAAGCCGCCCTCCAAGACCCTTCAACACTCAGGGTCCTCCTCATTTCTCTCTGGCTAAGACGCCTGTTCCCCAGCTGCCAGGCTATCGTACAGCAGAAACTAACACATCATTGTAGAGCAGTTGTACTCCAATTGAAAATATAAAAATAGAAAAAAAATTTTTTAAACCAAAAACAAACAAAAATCTCAACATGGGACCATTCTGGAGTTTCCAGATAAGCCCCTGATCCAGTGACAAATGTTCTTTTAAAAGACACACAGAGAGAGAGAGAAAAGAGACAAAGCTTGTTCAATGATGGAGGCAGACAGGGGTGATGCAGCCACAAGCCAGGGGTGCCTGGAGCCCCAGAGGCTGGAGGAGGCAGGAAGGACCCTCCCTCAGAGCCTGCAGAGGGAGCACAGCTCTGCCACCTTGATTTGGCCTTGCTTCAGGCTTTGGGGCTCTAGGACTGGGAGAAAGTAAATTTCTGTTATTTTAAGCCACCACGTGTATGATAATTTATCGGGGGTAACCTCAGGGGACAGCTGTCTATTTGGGGAAGATAAGAGTAGGAATATGTGTGTTCATTTGTGGGGTGAGAATTTTCAGGCAAAGAATTAGTTTTTCTTTCATTGGAAAATCAAAGACAAAGCCGTCCTCGTGTTCAGGTTCTAACGTGTGTTCTGTCCCAGAATATATTGCAAATCAAAGGGAGCTGGTTGGGGCGGTGGCCTGACACACACAGAGCAACCTCTGGTTCCTTAATGATAATGATGACGCTCTGCCATCAGCGAGCTCCCTGGTGGGCCAGCATGGCTGCTCGGGCATCCCAGCCAGCAGGGATGGAGCGAAGGAGGCTGTCCCAGGGCGCTCCGGCTGCCCTATCACAGTGCCACAGACCAGGGCCTGAAGCAACAGATGTTTATTCCTCCCAGCTCTGGGGGCTGGGGGTCTGTGATCAGGGTGCCCACAGAGTTGAGTCCTGGTGAGTTCTCTCTTCCCGGCTTGCAGATGGCCATCATACTCTGTCCTCACATGGCACAGAGAACAGAGAGGGCTCTGGGATCTCTTCCTCTTCTTATAGAGACACTAATCCCATTGTGGGACACGTGGGGGCCTCACTCTCACGACTTCATCCAAACCTAATCATCTCTCAAAGTCCCACCTCCAAATACATTGGTAGTTAGGGCTTCCACATACGCATTTTGTGGGGGACATAATTCAGTTCATGGCAGAAGGCATGGCTCTGCCCGATAAGGATGTTTTCGGGAAGTTGCATATGACACATCTGCCTAAAACTTATTGGCTGGAATTTAGGTGTATGGTCACATCTAGCTACAAAAGAGATGGGGAAATATGCTCAACTAAACTGAAGGACCCGTATCACAAAGAGTTCAGATTAAGAGCTGGGATTCAGACTTCTTCCACATGCTGCTCTTTCATCCTGACCATGCAACCTCATGGTCCAAAATGGCTGCTTAAGTGGCAGGCATCACCTCTAATTTCCTATCAAGAGATCATTCTTCACTAAGTCATAATGCAGTGTAGGGAATATAGCCTTTTCTATGAATGTGGTGTATCCAGCTAAAATTTGGGATTCTAGTTACCTAAGGAGAAGAATGGAAAGCACATTGGGGGTAGCTAGCAAACTTTCCTTCATCCACCTTCTCGGTTGTCTCAAGGACCTTATCTAGAACTTGCTGTGTAATAGTGCCTCCTGCTCAGAATCCAACTCTGCTAAGTCTACACCACAAGCTTCCCAAGTGCATGAGTCACAACTTCTATTCCTTGCAGATGTGGACTGCCAGCTAGCAAACAACAGGAATCATTAGCCTAGCATTTGTTTACTGAGCTGAAGTTGAGCTCTGTCTGATGAGGAATTGGGAAGCAGGGGCCAGCGGCTGCTGTCTGACTTCAAGGTAACCTGCTACCCTGTTCTAACCCCTGTCTCCTCTAACCCCGAGTCTTCTCCAATTTCAAAGTTTTATGACCCGGTTTCAGAATGCTTTCTAACAAATCCCAGATGGAAGGAATGTTTCGCCCAGTGGCAAGGTTCACTCCCTGGCATTCTTGAAACATTTAACAGCCAAGGACTGTCCAGAGCTGGGAGAAGGCCATAAAGGACAGACACACAACCCCAGGAGGTGACGGGAGCAAGGAGGGACACAGCCTGGAACCATTCCTCTACAGCCAGGTCCAGACGCTCAGCCTCCTGTGTGGGCTCCTCCCCAAACCCCTTGCCCCTCTGCATGTGAGAGCTGGAGCGGGGGCAGTTCGTTATCTGCTCTGGGCCTGGTGTGTGACCCACTCCTGCAATGATGAAAATGTGGGTGGCGAGGTGGTTCTTGCCCGCCACGACCTGCAAATACACAGACATCCTTGTTGTTTAGTTTCTCAGTCATGTCTTTTTGTGACCCTACAAACTGCAGCCCACCAGGCTCCTCTGTCCATGGGATTCTCCAGGCAAGAATACTGGAGTGGGTTGCCATTTCCTCCTCCAGGGGATCTTCCCCACCCAGAGACTGAACCTGTATCTCCTGCATTGGCAGGCAGATTTTTTTTTTAACCACTGAGCCACCAGGAAGGCCCACAGACACTCTAGCAGACCCTCTATGCTTGGGCTACAAATGCTGAAGGCGGCAAGGCCCATCCTTACAAGGAGCTCTGAGCAACGTCATCGCCCTCGTGACGAAATCCTAAATCCTGGGGGAAGGCCCAGCAGTTATAATAAGCTCTTTCATGACGGGCCTCGGGAGGAATTAGCAATATAATTTTTCATGCCTTACAGAATATCAAGTAATTAGAGCTCATGCACGTAAAGGGGGCACACCATGAGATTTGTGGCTTGTTTCTTAAAAGATCCAATTTATATATTAAAACAATAAAAGACGTCAGGGGAGTGCCGGCCCTGCGATGTTTGCAGTGTGCTCTACGCAGTTCCAGAAAGCTCCACCTCCAGAGGAAACCAAGGAGACCGTGCCCCCGGCTCCTCATCTGGACGCTTGGGGCTGTGCTGGGCCAGACCAGGAGGATGCAAGTGATGATGCGTCTCCCGGGTGGGGAAGAGAGGCTTGCTGTTAATGCATGCCTTGGCCACGTGCCCACTCAAATCAGCCCAGCGTAGCACAGTGAAAAATGTGCTCGTCCTGCCAGGTCCTAATGTAGAAATTGAAGTAGCAAGAAAGATTTGATGTTAAATTTCCAGCTAGATGGCATGTTAATGCTTGAGTGTGGCGGCTGTGGGGAGAAGGGGAAGGGAAGTAGCTACGGCACAATTGAGTTCTTCTAGGCGTGCAGGACTCCCCACTCCCCCCACAGATGGCCCTGCGTCCTCCCTTGCCTTCCCCCAGGTGACAGGTTGAATTGACTTGTGTGTCCAAAAGATGCTATATTCATCACCCCCAGCACCTGTGGAAAAGGGTCTCTGCAGGTGATCAAAGGAAGATGAAGTCGTCAGGGTGGACCCTCCTCCAATCTGACTGGTATCCCCATGGAAAGGGGTCACTTGGACACACAGAGACACACAGAGGGAAGATGCTGTGAAGACACAGGAGACAGCTGTCTTCAGGGGGGCCACCAGAGCTTCCAGAGGCTGGGAGAGGCCTGGCAGAAGGCTCCAGGTCTGCCTACACCTTGCCCTTGGAGTCCAGACTCCAGACTGTGTGATAACATGTGCCTGTGCTTTGGGCTGCTCTTGTAATGGCAATCCCAAGACCCTCCCCCACCCAGGCCCAGAGGGCGCCCAGGGCTGCTGGCCATCACCGTGGGCTACGGCCACCACTCAGCCCAACCCCATCGTTCCCCCTGCCCCACGACCCCTGTTAGGCCACTCCTCCCGTGGCTCCAGGGGACCCCAGGCAGAGACTCTGTCCCTCAGCATTGCCAACTTGGAGACCCCAGTTGAGAACCGGGAGCCTGGGGTCCTCTGGAGCTCCCGGCACCCCAAGCCCAGGTGAGCCCCCTTTCCTCACCCACCCTACCCCCAGCCGATGCCTTGTTTTCCGAGCTTGGGGCAGTGCTGGCTCCTAAGGATTCCTAGCTGTCTCACTGGAGGTCTAGGACCACATTTGCAAACCCCTCAGGGTCCTTAGCGAGTTCCTGGAGCTGCAGAACTGCCCAGACCCTTCAGTGCTATGAGATCCTCCTTCCCAGTGATCTCCTGATGCAGGACAGAGGACTCCAGCCCCCTCCCACCCCTGAGAACCATCACAGCTGCCTTCCCTTAACACTGGCTCATGGGGACCAGTCCTGGGTCCAAGCTCCAGAGGCCCCCCCACCTCCCCAGGGGGCCGAGTGGATGCTGGCTGGGGTCCAGGCCCCTCCTTTCCTGCCCCTGACCCTTCTTCCCCACATCCTGGTCTCTGCCTCAGGGCCGCCACCCATGCCAGCCCGCCTGGGCACCTCCCGGATCTGCTCCTCCTCTGGGAGCCAGTGGATGGGGCCAGTGGATGCGGCACAGATGTGCCCAAAAATGTAAGGGCCTGGACGGGAGACCGAGCTGAGTAGGCTGAGAGGGGTCTGGGAGCCGGCCCACCCCTGCGTCCCTGCTTCCAGGGCCGTGTGCCCACACAGATGCCCAGGGCAGGGTCTTCACACTTAGGGACAATCCAACACCTGGCTTTTGTCCTCCAAGGGGCCAGCCCTGGAGACCAGCCTGAAGGTGTAGCTGCCTGTGTATTCCAGCTCCCCCAGGTCCTCCTCCCCGGGCAGTCTTCCCTGGGTGTGGTGGCCTGACCAGAGATGTCTCTGGGCATCAAGCAAGGGGCCAGCTTTCTGCAGGCCATATGCAGGCCCGCCCTGAGGCCTGCATACAGGACAAAGGGTCACTGGGCCATCAGGATGGCCAGCAGCCTTGGAGGTCCAGCCTGGTGGTCAGGCAGCATTCGCGAGAGTCCACCATGGAGCCGTGCATGGCGTGACTGAGGTCGGATGGTCCTGGGGCTTCCTGGGTGAGATACGCATGGCAAAACCACATGACTGCGTGGTCCTGGAGGATGCAGGGTCTGGGCAGGCAGACAGCCAAGTGGGTGGGAAGGAAAGGGGTGTCACTGCTGATGGTGGGATGTGGCCGGGGACCTGCCAGGGGCCAGCATCATGCAGCAGGGCCCAGAGCGCAGGAGCTGATTCTGAGGCTCACCTGGCGGGAGGGGGTGAGAGGAGGGGCTGTTGTAAGCTCTGGGAGGTGGGGGTGTCTGTGCGCCCTCTGACCGGCTGAGCTCCTCAACGGCTCTTTCCCACCAGGGACAGGGCCCCCCATCACAGAGAAACCTGTGAGCCCTTCCAGATGAAGTCAGGGTCAGTCCCACTAGCCCATGGCTCCCGGTGACCTTTCCTCCGTTGGCTCTGATTTCAGAGCACGACCGGGACCCCTTTCCCCATCCTCAGGGGCCCCCTAGATGAGAGAGGTCAAGACGGTGGTGTGAACTGGCCTGAGCTGGTTTTCTCAGGCACCACTCTCGTGGTGACAATGGCCCCAGAGCGGGGAGCGGCAGAGGCTTAGTGACCCACGCGGCCTCCTGGTCTGACCAGAGGCATTTGGGGAGTTAGCCCAGGCTGGCAAGCAGGTGAGAAACAAGCCTGGCCTGCACTCTGGCCGCAGATCCCTGCCCTGCAATCTGTCAGGCAGGTGTTCTGGCCTCTGCGGGGACAGGCCGCAGCCCCCCGAGGCTGGAACACCAGCTGCTGAAACACCCCGACCTGAGCTGGATCCAGGACCAAGAGGAGTCAGGACTCCTTGGACACCCTGCACGTGGTGGGAACCAGCTCTGAACCTCTGTTTCCCATTCCTGTATCCTGAGCAGAGTTCATTCTCCCATAGAAGCCGGTTCTGACTTTCCCTATGGGGGACATGACAACCCACTCCAGTGTGCCTGCCTGGAGAATCCATGGACAGAGGAGCCTGAGGGACTATGGTCCACAGGGTCACAAAGAGTCAGATGCAACTGAAGCAACTTAGCACGCATGCAGGCACACATGCACGCTAATTAAAAAGCTTCAGGAAAAATAGGGAGCTTAGCGAGATGGCAGAATCTAGAAGAATGCGTGCTCATCTTCTGAGAATGCCAAAATTGCAACTAATTGCTAAACAACCATTGACAGGAGAATGCAGGATCCCACACACACACAAAAATTACCCCACGTCCGAGGGCAAAGGAGAAGCCCCAACAAGACAGTAGGAGGGGTGAAATCACGTTTAGAATCAAATGCCATACCCCTTAGCAAAGTAATGCTCAAAATTCTCCAAGCTAGGCTTCAATAGTATATGAACAGAGAAATTCCAGATGTTCAAGCGGGATTTAGAAAAGACAGAGGAACCAGAGACCAAATTGCCAACATCTGTTGGATCATAGAAAAAGCAAGAGAGTTACAGAAAAAAACATCTATTGCTGCTTTATTGACTGCCAGAGCCTTTGACTGTGTGGATCACAACAAACTGTGGAAAATTCTTCAAGAGATGGGAATACCAGACCACCTTACCTGCCTCCTGAGAAATCTGCATGTAGGTCAAGAAACAACAGCTAGATCTGGGCATGGAACAATGGACTGGTTCCAAATTGGGAAAGGAGCATTGTCACCCTGCTTATTTAACTTCTATGCAGAGTACATCATGCAAAATGCTGGGCTAGGTGAAACACAAGCTGGAGTCAAGATTGCCATCAATAATCTCAGATATGCAGATGACAGCAGCCTTACAGCAGAAAGCAAAGAGGAACTGAAGAGCCTCTTGATGAACGTGAAAGATGAGAGTGAGAAAGCTGGCTTAAAACTCAACATTCAGAAAACGAAGATCATGGCATCTGGTCCCATCACTTCATGGCAAATAGATGAGGACAATGGAAACAGTGAGAGACTTTATTTTTTGGGCTCCAAAATCACTGCAGATGGTGACTGCAGCCATGGAATTAAAAGATGCTTACTCCTTGGAAGAAAAGCTATGATAAACCTAGACAGCATATTAAAAAGCAGAGACATTACTTTGTGACAAAGGTCCATCTAGTCAAAGCTATCATTTTTCCAGTAGTCATGTATGGATGTGAGAATTGAACCATAAAGAAAGCTGAGTGCTGAAGAACTGATGCTTCTGAACTATGATAAACCTAGACAGCATATTAAAAAGCAGAGACATTACTTTGTGACAAAGGTCCATCTAGTCAAAGCTATCATTTTTCCAGTAGTCATGTATGGATGTGAGAATTGAACCATAAAGAAAGCTGAGTGCTGAAGAACTGATGCTTCTGAACTGTGGTGCTAGAGAAGACTTTTGAGAGTCCATTGAACTGCAAAGAGATCCAACCAATCATTACTAAAGGACATCAATCCTGAATATTTCACTGGAAAGACTGATGCTGAAGCTGAAGCTCCAATCCTTTGGCCACCTGATTCGAAGAACTGACTCAATGGAGAAGACTCTGATGCTGGGAAAGATTGAGGGCAGGAGGAGAAGGGGACGACAGAGGATGAGATGGTTGGATGGCATCAGCAACTGGATGGACTTGAATCTGAGGAAGCTCCGGGATTTGGTGATGGCCAGGGAAGCCTGGCGTGCTGCAGTCCATGGGGTTGCAAAGAGTTGGACATGATTGAGTGACTGAACTGAACTGAACAGGAAAAAAAAAAGGCACTGATTCCCCAGGAGAAGTCCACAGACGCTCTGTGCCCATCACGGCTGCAGGGCAGCAGCCCAGACAGCATGGCCCCGCCCCATGATGCCGGGGTGTGTGTTGTTGGCCTTCACCCCACCTGCCTCCCTAGGCTGGCACTGAATCTGGGCAATTGTCAGCCTTGGCGTTCAGGAAGCACCACAGCCCATTCCCAGCAGCCGGGAGATTCCAGAAATGCCCTCCAAGCAGTCATCACAGCTGGTCTGTTTAGGAGTGGAGCTGTCCGTCTGTCCTGGCCCCAGCAAAGGCCCCTCTGCAGGGTGGAGACCCAGGGCTCGGGGACAGTGGACAAGCCAGCATGGACTAAAGGCACTCAGGCTCCAAAGTGACCTTAAGGAAGGAAAAAGCAATGTCCACTCCCCCCGCTGGGCTCCCTCCCTCAGGCCAAAGGAGCGGTGGGGCCACGGGGACTCAGGGCTGGTGGCAGCGGGAAGGTAGACATCAGGGAGAAGGTTCCCAGGCAAAGTCATTAGTGAGGGGGTGCCGCTGGGGGTGGTCGGGTCAGAGGAGGAACCAGGGAGGAAGGGGCCCAGGCAGACTCCTGGTCCCTGGCCCTCAGAGCCCGGGGAGTCGGGTGGGGGCGGCACTGAGACAGACTGAAGGTGCGCTGACCACCAGGATGCCAGGCTGGTGCAGCGGACTTGCCAGGAGGCCACTGTGACAACCAGGGAGAGGTGACAGCCGCTCAGAGCAGGGCAGGGCAGAGGGGAGAACGGCCAGATGCCCCATGGGCGGGAAGGTGGGCCGCCTGCAGGGGGCGGCTGTCAAGGAGGCAGGTGGTCCTCAGGGTTTGGGCCAACCTCCCGGAGGAATAGAGCTGGCTTGGGCTGAGTCGAGTGGGTTCAGAGCCTTTAGGACATGATGGGGTGGTCATGTCTGTGGATGTCTGGGGGGTGTTGAACAGGCATTTGGACTGGAGTCTGGCTGCATGGCAGGGGTCCCAGTTCACAAGGTGGAGGGTGGCAGCCTGTCACCCAGGGCTCAGGGAGAGGTAAGCAGCAGGGGTGTGGGGCAGTGTGCCCCCAAGGACTAGGCCCAGTGTGCGTGGCCAGGACGGCTCTTGCACAGGCTGTGGGGGGCTGACCCCACCTGGGGATGGCCCCAACTCTGTTCTTCAGATCCTCTAAGGCTCCTGGATTTCAGGGGTGCCTTGGCAGCTAAATTCATACTTGTGCACTTTGATCAGGGGCTTCCCAGGAAGCTCGGAGGTAAAGAACGTGCCTGCGAATACAGGAAACATGAGACGAGGGACACAAGAGCCATAATCTGCCCTGGGTCGGGAAGAGCCCCTGGAGAAGGGCACGGCACCCACTTCTGTACTCTTGCCTGGAGAATCCCATGGACAGAGGAGCTGGTGGGCTACAGTCGATGGGGTCACGAAGGGTCCTACATGACTGGGTGACTTAGCACACACACACATGCTTGGATCAATTGCTTCCTTGGTGTCCCATCCTCCTTAGGATCAGGACCAGTTGACCTCACTAGTACAGGGCCCCCAGAGGCCCGGGGAGAAGGCTCACTAGAGAGGGGCGATACGCAGGGCCCCGGGCCCGGAAGGACTCTTCCAGGTTTCTTGTCTCTGAGGCAGGCCACGACAGGCTTCCCTGGAAGGACCGAGGTGAGGGTTCAGTGGCCAGCAGGTGGGGAGCCCCGGACACTCACCGGAACGTGGCGATAACGGGGGCACGCAGGCCTGGCTGTGAGTGGCATGTGTCAGCCCGCTGGCCCTCACAGCTGGACGCGAGGCACTGTTAACCTCCCCCTCTAAACAGATGAGGAGATAGAGGCACAGAGATCACCAGCCAAGAAGTAGCTGCAGTGGGGTCTAGCCCAGGTGGCCACACCGGGACAGACACCCGGGCCCACAGCCCTCTGCATGCACCAGGCACCTCTGTGCACACCAGGCAGTACTCTCTGCTGGGGCTTCCTCTCTCCTGAATTTTCAGCTGCTTTTCACGTTTGCACATCACTGAAGCTGAGAGTCCTCTCTACCAGACACAGTTTCCCACACAGGTGTGTTTAGCCATGACGGTGCAGGTCATACGGACGGTGTCTGGGAGCCAAGGGAGTAGAGTATGATTGTTTGTGGGTCTAGGTACCACAAGCTTACGGTTAGAACTCAAAGCTTGGGGAGCTTAAAAGTTGCCCCAAATCACACGGCAAGCAGGAAGGCCTGGAGTAGAGCCCACCACTGGTGCCCCCAGACCCACGGCCTGGGCCAGACGGGCGCGTGTCCTGGGTGGTGATGGGGCTGGGGATGAGTCAGCACTGGGCTCTGTGAAGCTCAGTCTCACAGACTTAATTTGTGTTAAATGAGATCTGGATAAGTGTTGCTCCCGCTGAAAGAGGGGTGAGCCTTGGTGTGTCAGAGGGGTGAACACAAGGGTCTCCTCATTCGCAATGCTCCCCCACTGATACATTTTGGCCAGTGAGACCCAAGAAAAGTCTACTAGGAGGTCCTGGCAAACTATGGTTTCCCTGACACAGGCCTTCTTCCATCCCCCACACATCAACCCTCTCCTAACTCTGTCTCCAGAAAGCAGATGGGATGGCTGGTGCCACTGCAGCCATCTAGTATTAATGAGGTAAAGGTCAAGAATATGGTAGACTTCAGTGACAATGGCACTGAGCTGTGAACTATACATAACAATGGTCTATCTCTAATTCTCACAATGTGATTTTTTTTTTTAAAGAAACCTATTTGTTTAAGCTGTTCCATGTTTCTCCCCATCACTAACTTGCAGCAAAGCACACCAGACAAGAGGTGGCTCTATTCCACTGGCCCCACTTGAGGAGATTCAGAGTCAGTCTTATCTTAGGAGATTCAGAGTCAGTCTTATCTTCATGACCCTCCTCAATCAAAAATACCAACAACATCTTCAAGATAAGGGCAGACGGGCTGGGTCTCAAAGTCACTGGCTTGGAAATTCATCTTGCCTGACTCAGCCTGTAGCGGACCACTTTCCCTAACAGGTGCCGCATGAAAGCCCTCCAGACACTGGAGACAGTGCAGGACCACCCGAGCTGGCTGACAGTGAAGGGCCGATGGGTGAGGAGGGTGGGGGCTCCCTCAGAGCAGCTCCTGACCTTGGCTCCACGTGTGCTCAGTGCTGCAGGCAGAGCCCAGGTCCCAAGCCAGAAACCAGGGCACAGGCCATGCCGTGCTGAGAGCCAGAGGGTGCCTGCAAATATCTGGTCCCTCTTTCCTCTTTCCTCCAGCAAACAAGGCCTGGAGACGGGTCCAGCACGGCCAGAGACAAGACACTGGCTAATGGAAGGACAGGCCCAGAGCCTGGGTCTTCTCTTGCCCCGGCCAGTGACCTTTACACCCACTGCAAGGCCCACACGAGGACCAGCAGACTCTGGTCTGAGACTGGCCAGGCCTAAGGTGCCCGAGGGGACGTTGGTCTGGGCCATCAGAGGAGCAGATGCTAAGATGGGACTTTGTTAGGGGAAACACCCATGTGGCAGGAAGTGAGCGGGACGGGGGAAAAGTTGAGAGGGCCTGAGATGGCAGAGTTGGCCTGACCCCAGCGCCGGGAAGAGTGGGGGAGGTGAGGGAAGGCTCGGTCAGGCCCCAGGGAGGCTTCGAGCTGTGCTTGGCTAGAGTGGGCCCACCTGGGCTTCCCCGTGTGTGTCCCATGGACACTGGGCAGCAGCCTCAGGGAGTGTGGTCTTGGCACAGGGTGTCAGAGTGGCTGTGGGGCCCGTGGCCCATCAGCTCCCTGGAGGTGGAGGCTTGGATCACAACCTCAGGCAGGGCTTTCAAATCCAGGTTCCTGGTCCTAGCTCTGGCCGTTGCGGCTCAGAGGCCTGGGGTAACTATCACACGTAGAGGATGGGCACTCGTGTGTGTCCCCTCTACAAGCCCCCCGTCACCTCATCGCCTTCCTTCCTGGGTCCAGGCGTGCGCTCTGCTCTCCCTGTTGTTTTCTGCACATCATCACCCCCCGCCCCTGCCTTGCATCACGGGCCAGCTCTGTGGACATTCGGGTTTCCAGTCTCTGTTCTGAATTGCCAGCTGCGTAGGGGCAGGGACCGAGGTTGGTTCCCTGCTATGTCTCCAGAACCCTGGACAGCACCTGGCTCCCTGACGGATGGATGGATGGGTGAATGAATGAAAGAGGGAGGGACTGAGTGTGGGCAGGGTCCTTGGAGCCTTTCACCAAGCAGAGGGGACCTGGGGACAAGGCAGGTCACCTACTTTCTCCTCTCGTCTGCCATGACTCAGTCCTGTCTGCTCCCCGCCCATCCGGCCCTAAGCGTCCAGTCCCGGCTGCAGCCGGCTAACAAGGACAGGAGGTCTGGGTGTTCTGCCAAGAAGCGTGCGCCATGCCTCGTTCCAGCACACCCGCCCTGGGCTGTGGGCAAGTGCCTTGGGATTGCTTTTTAATGGTCTGCTTTGTTGGCTTGACTTTGCCATCATAGCCAGCCAGCTTGGCTGCTGAGTGGCCGCATGTCAGCTGTGGGGCTGGACAGCTTCCCACTACCCTGGGGGACCAGCCTGAGATGAGCACCACCCCTCTTTCCTGTGGAAAGGGGATGCTGGCGACAGGGAGGTTGAGCATCATCTTGTTGCCTTTTCAATGGCTTTTCTTGGTACTTTCTGAGCTGCAGAGGCAAACCCACTGTACCACCACTGCTCAGGTGGGCCTGAGTCCTGCAGGCTCAAGAGGAGCCACTGGGCCGTCATGTTTAGGGCACAGTTAGAGCTGAGTGGGACAGAAGGAGGGTCGAGGATGGGCTCCGGGCTGCTTGAGGGGTGCTTGCTCCCTTCCTGGCCTCACAGTAGCTCTCCAGCAATTTCAAGGGGATGCATAGGCGTGTCCCTGCGTGATCAGTGGCGAGGCCTGCCCTCTGCACCCACTGGCATTGCACTGGACCAGGACCTTGAATCGCTGGTCCCCTGGGGTGGGCGGCAGGTCTGTCCACAGGAGTCAGGCAGGACCTGCTAACACAGAGTCGGGGGCCTAGGTCTGAGACCCTACGGGGGCTGGAGGGCTACATTTCTGGGTAGTTTTCTGTGGCTCCCAGAAGAGGGGGGTTGGGATGGAGTGGGGGATGCGTGGCAAGGCTGGGAAGCAGCAGATCAGGGCCTTCATCATCCACAGCCTCCTTCAGGGCAGCAGCTTCAGGCCGGGTCTGGGGTGACCCTGTAAGTTCATGGTCTAGTGCAGAGGCCAACTTCGCCTCTGGGTCATAGCACCCGCTGAACAAACTTCCTCCAGCCCTGCTCTGAGCTCCTTAGTTCTCTAAACCTCTCCATGGAGCAGCTCCTGGTGGTGCAGTTGGTTTGCATCTGCAGCTCAGAAAATCCCAAGAGAAGCCACTGAAAAGGCGGCAAGGTGATGCCCACCCACCCCTCTCCTCCAGCCCCTGAGGGCCGCCAGCCAACCCTGGCTCATGGCTGCAGGGCTCTCCCTCCAATCCAATCACCGGACTGTGTGCTGCTCAACCTCCCTCCTCCAATCCGATCACTGGACTGTGGGCTGCTCAACCTCCCTGTTTCCTTCTGCGACCACGTGCATGTAGGGCCCAGTTCCCGCAAACCACACTGGTGGAGTGTGAGGATGCTGGGACTCTGACAGCCTCTGGCCAGCAGCCCTGCCTGCCCCCAGAGGAGGACCCCTGGTGACTACCCTCCCCCCCAGCCCTGTGGAGACGAAACTGGCATGAGACTGAGGGTCCTGCCTGTGGGAAGCGTCTTCAGGTCTCTGACATCCCCAGGCTGACTGCAGCCTCCTGGGCGCTGAGTCATGGGGTGCCGTGCTCTCCCGCTCCACACCATGTGGGAGGGCCCTCCTCCAGTGGGGGCCAGGAATTCCACCTGAAGTGACAGGGAATTTCTGCCCTCCTCAAGGCCTCAAGTCACTGTCATCGCCAACATCCACAGGCTCCGACAAGCTTGTGCATGTGTGTGCACGTGTGTGCAAGGCGTGTCTGTATCAGTTTCTGCCTGGACCTGCCCTCTCGGCCCGGGCAGTGCTGCGAAGCCCCCAAAGTCTTCCCCGTCCGCCCCGAGAGGGAGGGTGCACACACACAGATGCACAGACATTCACACGCCACACATGCACACACCACACACGTGCACACACACACACCAGACACATGATCCACCTTCATGCTCCCCTCTCACGCAAATTACACACACGTCACATATGCACGTAGGCACACACCACAGAAAAACACACGCCCACACCCACACGCACACCCCTGGCTGGCTGATTGGGGCACACAGCTCTCCTCGATGATGGTTCCCAGACTCATATAGGTCCTGCCGTCCATGCTGAGGATCACTCAGGATGGGTGGCTGTGACGTGTATGTGCCAGGACTCTGAAAAGTGTTAGGAGACCCCAGTCCTCCCACAGTGTCCCCACGCCTTGTGCCTGCACCCAACACATGATGCTGGATATCGCGTGGTTCACAGGGCTGCTGGAGCCTGGCGAAGAGGACCTCCAAGCTCACTCTCAGCCCCTCCACCTTGGGCATCTGTTCAGAGGGGGCCTGGAGAGGCAGGGCTGGACCCAGGGCTGCCTGGAGGATCCCATCACCTGCCAGCAGCCAGCGTAGAAGTGATGACTAGCTTGCCTCTGCAGCCTTGGGCAGGGTCCTGTTGCGCTGTGGGTGGGCAGGCCCCACCCTCAAAATCTCCCTCCTCCCAGGCCAGGTTCCTGCAAAGGAGCCTAGGCTGAGAGCTGCTGGAATCCAGCCTGGCTTCTCTCTGAGCTGGCCCCTCCCCTGGAAGGAAGAAGGCAGGTGGATCCCTTTGGGGTCTCCAGCAGGGCTCTCCAGGGGGCTGAAGTAGGGAAACTGCAGAGTGGAGAGAGCATGCCCTGCTCCCCTCTGCAGTGGGCACAACACAGCTGCCTCCAGGCTGCAGCAGTGTTCAGTCGCTCAGTCGTGTCGGACTCTGTGTGACCCCATGAACTGCAGGGCACCTGGATTTTCTGTCCTCCAAACCCACGTCCATTGAGTCGGTGATGCCATCCAACCATCTCATCCTCTGTCATCCCCTTCTCTTCCTGCCCTCCATCTTCCCAGCATCAGGGTGTTTTCCAATGACTCGGCTCTTCCCATCAGGTGGCCAAGTATTGGAGCTTCAGCTTCAGCATTAGTTCTTCTAATGAATTTTCAGGACTGATTTCCTTTAGGATGGACTGGTTTGATCTCCTTGCAGTCCAAGGGACTCTCAAGAGTCTTCTCCAGCACCACAATGTGAAGGCATCAATTGTTTGGTGCTCAGCCTTCTTTATGGTCCAACTCTTTAGGCTTATTATGACTTTTCACCCCAAGTGGGCTCAAAATCCAGGAAGAAGAGCAGCGGGGGAGGCAGGATGAAGAGAAGCCAGAGGTGAGAATGGGTGGGGGCAGGGGCTGGAGTGGGCAGCAGCCCCCTGGGGACTGGCTGTCAGCTGTGCCTAAGCCACCCTCTCACCAGCCCAGCACCATCACCTTCCTGTTCAGCTGACTTTCCCTTTCAGGGCCTGGAAGAGCCTCTTCTCCCGGGATTGTTGGTTGCAGCTTCCCTCCCTGGACCTCCAGGACACTACCAGGTGTGGGCCGGGGATCCCCGTGGTGTGTCCAGGGGTCCCAAGTCCATGGCTCCCCCTCGGGTGAGGGGCACAAGCTCCCAGCACTGTCAGTTCTGGACCCGCCCCTGTGTGCACACAGCCTGACGTCAACCCGGCCTTCCAGACAGGAAGCCTGGAGCCGGCGTCCGGAGAGTCTGCTGGCACTGGGAACGCTGCAGCTCTGAACAAGAAGGGCTAAAGTGTTCCCTTCACCCAGTGAAATTCTTGGGGTGGGTCATGGCACAGCCTCCGTGCCCTCCCTTGATGGGCAGTGAACTTTCTGGTCTGGCTGAGACGATCACCCCCAACAAGGACAGAGCTAGAGTGACTGGACTGACCATGGCCCTCCCTCTCCCCAGGGACTCAAGCGGGTGTCAGGCCAAGCCAGGCAGGGAGCTACCCCTCCTGTCCTTCAACTTAAAGTCAAGCTCTGTGCAGGTGCTCAGCTAAGATCAGGTCTCCAGGGAACCTTCCAGAACCTAACTCCTCCAGTCCTGGCCTGTCTGACACTGTCCACCTTGCTCTTCCCTTGATCTCTGTGCTCCTGGTCCCACTGCTCTGGGAAATTCACAGGCCTTTGAGTGGATAGATCTGAGCTCAGACCCTGTCCCCTCCTGGGCCTACCCCCACCCTGGGCCACAGCCTCCTTGTGGGTAAGACAGGCTGGCGAGGGTCAGGGAGACTGTGGTGTGAATGCCATCTCCAGGGAGGTTCATATGCAAAGACATCAAGGCCAGGGGGCACTCAACCTGCAGAGCAAGTTTGTGTGTGCACGGGGCTGCAAGAGAAGGTTAGGCCCTGGATTTCCCAGCTCCTAGGATCCACATCCCTGCAACCACGACCTTGATGCAAGAAGAACCCCATCACCCGGGAGCTGGTCAATGCAGATTCCTCGGTTCTGCCCAGACAGACACCTTTGGAAGCTGGCTGGGGCCCAGGAAGCAGCGTTTTTAACAAGGCCCAGAATTTGCAGTTCACCTATGCTCTGGGTTCTAGTCTTGGATGNCGTCTTCAGGTCTCTGACATCCCCAGGCTGACTGCAGCCTCCTGGGCGCTGAGTCATGGGTGCCGTGCTCTCCCGCTCCACACCATGTGGGAGGGCCCTCCTCCAGTGGGGGCCAGGAATTCCACCTGAAGTGACAGGGAATTTCTGCCCTCCTCAAGGCCTCAAGTCACTGTCATCGCCAACATCCACAGGCTCCGACAAGCTTGTGCATGTGTGTGCACGTGTGTGCAAGGCGTGTCTGTATCAGTTTCTGCCTGGACCTGCCCTCTCGGCCCGGGCAGTGCTGCGAAGCCCCCAAAGTCTTCCCCGTCCGCCCCGAGAGGGAGGGTGCACACACACAGATGCACAGACATTCACACGCCACACATGCACACACCACACACGTGCACACACACACACCAGACACATGATCCACCTTCATGCTCCCCTCTCACGCAAATTACACACACGTCACATATGCACGTAGGCACACACCACAGAAACACACACGCCCACACCCACACGCACACCCCTGGCTGGCTGATTGGGGCACACAGCTCTCCTCGATGATGGTTCCCAGACTCATATAGGTCCTGCCGTCCATGCTGAGGATCACTCAGGATGGGTGGCTGTGACGTGTATGTGCCAGGACTCTGAAAAGTGTTAGGAGGCCCCAATCCTCCCACAGTGTCCCCACGCCTTGTGCCTGCACCCAACACATGATGCTGGATATCGCGTGGTTCACAGGGCTGCTGGAGCCTGGCGAAGAGGACCTCCAAGCTCACTCTCAGCCCCTCCACCTTGGGCATCTGTTCAGAGGGGGCCTGGAGAGGCAGGGCTGGACCCAGGGCTGCCTGGAGGATCCCATCACCTGCCAGCAGCCAGCGTAGAAGTGATGACTAGCTTGCCTCTGCAGCCTTGGGCAGGGTCCTGTTGCGCTGTGGGTGGGCAGGCCCCACCCTCAAAATCTCCCTCCTCCCAGGCCAGGTTCCTGCAAAGGAGCCTAGGCTGAGAGCTGCTGGAATCCAGCCTGGCTTCTCTCTGAGCTGGCCCCTCCCCTGGAAGGAAGAAGGCAGGTGGATCCCTTTGGGGTCTCCAGCAGGGCTCTCCAGGGGGCTGAAGTAGGGAAACTGCAGAGTGGAGAGAGCATGCCCTGCTCCCCTCTGCAGTGGGCACAACACAGCTGCCTCCAGGCTGCAGCAGTGTTCAGTCGCTCAGTCGTGTCGGACTCTGTGTGACCCCATGAACTGCAGGGCACCTGGATTTTCTGTCCTCCAAACCCACGTCCATTGAGTCGGTGATGCCATCCAACCATCTCATCCTCTGTCATCCCCTTCTCTTCCTGCCCTCCATCTTCCCAGCATCAGGGTGTTTTCCAATGACTCGGCTCTTCCCATCAGGTGGCCAAGTATTGGAGCTTCAGCTTCAGCATTAGTTCTTCTAATGAATTTTCAGGACTGATTTCCTTTAGGATGGACTGGTTTGATCTCCTTGCAGTCCAAGGGACTCTCAAGAGTCTTCTCCAGCACCACAATGTGAAGGCATCAATTGTTTGGTGCTCAGCCTTCTTTATGGTCCAACTCTTTAGGCTTATTATGACTTTTCACCCCAAGTGGGCTCAAAATCCAGGAAGAAGAGCAGCAGGGGAGGCAGGATGAAGAGAAGCCAGAGGTGAGAATGGGTGGGGGCAGGGGCTGGAGTGGGCAGCAGCCCCCTGGGGACTGGCTGTCAGCTGTGCCTAAGCCACCCTCTCACCAGCCCAGCACCATCACCTTCCTGTTCAGCTGACTTTCCCTTTCAGGGCCTGGAAGAGCCTCTTCTCCCGGGATTGTTGGTTGCAGCTTCCCTCCCTGGACCTCCAGGACACTACCAGGTGTGGGCCGGGGATCCCCGTGGTGTGTCCAGGGGTCCCAAGTCCATGGCTCCCCCTCGGGTGAGGGGCACAAGCTCCCAGCACTGTCAGTTCTGGACCCGCCCCTGTGTGCACACAGCCTGACGTCAACCCGGCCTTCCAGACAGGAAGCCTGGAGCCGGCGTCCGGAGAGTCTGCTGGCACTGGGAACGCTGCAGCTCTGAACAAGAAGGGCTAAAGTGTTCCCTTCACCCAGTGAAATTCTTGGGGTGGGTCATGGCACAGCCTCCGTGCCCTCCCTTGATGGGCAGTGAACTTTCTGGTCTGGCTGAGACGATCACCCCCAACAAGGACAGAGCTAGAGTGACTGGACTGACCATGGCCCTCCCTCTCCCCAGGGACTCAAGCGGGTGTCAGGCCAAGCCAGGCAGGGAGCTACCCCTCCTGTCCTTCAACTTAAAGTCAAGCTCTGTGCAGGTGCTCAGCTAAGATCAGGTCTCCAGGGAACCTTCCAGAACCTAACTCCTCCAGTCCTGGCCTGTCTGACACTGTCCACCTTGCTCTTCCCTTGATCTCTGTGCTCCTGGTCCCACTGCTCTGGGAAATTCACAGGCCTTTGAGTGGATAGATCTGAGCTCAGACCCTGTCCCCTCCTGGGCCTACCCCCACCCTGGGCCACAGCCTCCTTGTGGGTAAGACAGGCTGGCGAGGGTCAGGGAGACTGTGGTGTGAATGCCATCTCCAGGGAGGTTCATATGCAAAGACACCAAGGCCAGGGGGCACTCAACCTGCAGAGCAAGTTTGTGTGTGCACGGGGCTGCAAGAGAAGGTTAGGCCCTGGATTTCCCAGCTCCTAGGATCCACATCCCTGCAACCACGACCTTGATGCAAGAAGAACCCCATCACCCGGGAGCTGGTCAATGCAGATTCCTCGGTTCTGCCCAGACAGACACCTTTGGAAGCTGGCTGGGGCCCAGGAAGCAGCGTTTTTAACAAGGCCCAGAATTTGCAGTTCACCTATGCTCTGGGTTCTAGTCTTGGATGAGGACCCTGGCTCCACCACTCGCCAGCTACATTGCCTCAATGTTTTTGAGCTTCCGTTTCCTCATTGGCAAGGTCTCAATAGCACCCATGTGCTCATGCTCAGTTGCATTTGACTCTTTGTGACCCTGTGGACTGTAGCCTACCAGCTCCTCTGTCCATGGGATTCTCCAGGCAAGAATACTGGAGTGAGTTGCCACTCCCTTCTCCAGAGGATCTTCCTGACCCAGGGATCAAACCCAAATCTCCTGTGTCTCCCGCACTGACTGTGGGACTCTGTGGGCGGTCCTGGGGGCGGTCCCGTGCTCTCAGGCTGCACAGCTTGGGACAGTGGGAAAGGAGGGCTTCATCTGTGTGCAAAGCACAAATACAGACACAGACGGAGAGAACAGACGTGTGGTCACTGAGGGGGGAAGGGAAGAGCAGGATGAACAGGGAGATTGGGATTGACATATATACACTGCTATGTATACCATGGGCTTCCCTCAGTGGGAAAGAAGCTGTCTGCCACGCAGGAGATGTGGGTTCAGTCCACAGGGTCGCAAAGAGCCAAACACGACGTAGTGACTTAGCGCACATGCATGTATAGAACAGGCAACTAAGAACCTACTGTAGAGCGCAGGGAACTCTGTTCAGTCTCTCTAATGACCTATATGGGAAAAGAACCTGTTACTTTCATGTATTTTTAATCAGAGGATAATTGCTTTAGAATATGTTGGTTTCTGCCGTAAATCAACATGCATCAGCCATAGCTATAAAGACGAGGCTTGTGTGTGCACATAGCTGGTTCACTCTGCTGTACAGCAGAAGCTAACGGAACATCGTGAGCCAACTGTACTCCAACAAAAGGACTTTTTGAAAAGGAGGGTGTTCATGGCGCAGTGCACGCAGAGGACCCTAAGAGCCCCAGCCTAGCCTCGTCTCTTTGTAAACTTCATTTGGTTGCTTCTGCCCTGATTCAAGGAGAAGGCGATGGCACCACTCCAGTACTCTGGCCTGGAAAACCCCATGGACGGAGGAGCCTGGTGTGTTGCAGTCCATGGGGTCGCAAAGAGTCAGACACGACGGAGTGACTGAACAACAACAAACGTGAAATATGTTAAAGGAAATCAAGTGTATCCTGGCATTTCACCTTAAATATTTTATATAAACCTTTGACAGATACAGGTGACTCCTCACTCGAACTCTGAGCGATCACTCCAGCTAACCAGAGGCAGGTCACTTCCTGTCTGCCATCCAATGCCGGTCCATGTTCCTCCAGATTCTATTTCACAGTTGGTTAGTTTGAATAATGACACAAAGTCCCCACCCTGCGCTTGCTTTGATGTTTCTTACATTTCTTTTAATCTGTAAACAGTCCCTCCCTTTTTCCTTTCATGCCAAGGCTTACTGAAGAAACCAGGTCAGAAGCCCCTTGTTCAGGATGTCTTTGCTCGTTGCGATGACGTTGAACTGTTTTTCATCTCCCTTTCCCTGAGATTTCTGGTAAATCAGAACCTAGATCCAAAGGCTTCCCTGGACTTGAGCTCACTATTTCTGGCAGGAAAACTTTGCAGGTGTGTGGCATAGCTCAGAAGGCATCTGGCTATTTGGCTGCCAGGATGCTAGGACGAAGCAGTGATGCATATGGGGGGCACAGCCTGGTTCCTCCTCCATGCAGCTGCAGGTTCCCCCTTTCACCAGCAAGGGCCTGTGGGCTCCATGGATATCCAGGTTCCTTGTGGCCTTTGCCTAACAGCTTTGAAATCTGCTGGTGAAGGCTGTTTGGTCATTATTTCATTTGTCATTGTTTTCGTTCATAGCCATGTCCAAATCTGCGACCCCATAGACTACAGCACGCCAGGCTCTTCTGTCCTTCACCATCTCCCAGAGTTTGCTCAGACTCCTGTCCAGTCGGTGATGCCATCCAACCACCTCATCCTCTCTCATCCCCTTCTGCTCCTGTCCTCAATCTTTCCCAGCTCTAGGGTTTTTTTTTCCAATAAGTCAGCTCTACCCATCAGGTGGTCAAAGTATTGAAGCTTTAGCTTCAGCATCAGTCCTTCCAATTGAATATTCAAGGTTGAGAGCTTGCAAAATGCTGATTTTCTATATTCCAACTTTCATTTGTGATTTATTAAAGCCGGAATTCTTTTGTAAAGAAGAACTTTTCACTCCATCAACTAGGGTTATTTGGTTACCCCAAAATATAGGTTGTATAGGAAAGATGAGATAAATACTTAATTCTTTCCCTTTTAATGATTAATTCTGAGTAAAGAGTTGGTACAACAATTACTGCCAATGGTAACATGTGTGATTAAACAACTTTCATCTTACTTTTTTTTTTTTAGAGTTGTTAGGAAGAAATGGATTTTTATGCCTGAACTGTGTTTCAATCAAATGCAGTCTTTACTCTCTCTTATGACTTAGCTGGTGTTGGCCAGTGAAAGGCCCTCCATGGGTCTTGGTATCATTTTAGCATGACCTAAGTACATCAAGGCTGTATATTGCCACCCTGCTTATTTAACTTATATGCAGAGTACATCATGAGAAATGCTGGACTGGAAGAAGCACAAGCTGGAATCAAGATTGCCAGGAGAAATATCAGTAACCTCAGATATGCAGATGACATCACCCTTATGGCAGAAAGTGAAGAAGAACTAAAGAGCCTCTTGATGAAAGTGAAAGAGAAGAGTGACAAAGTTGGCTTAAAACTCAACATTCAGAAAACTAAGATCATGGCGTCTGATCCCATCACTTCATGGGAAATAGGTGAGGAAACAGTGAGAGATTTTATTTTGGGGGGGCTCCAAAATTACTGCAGATGCTGACTGCAGCCATGAAATTAAAAGATGCTTGCTCCTTGGAAGAAAAGTTACAACCAACCTTGACAGCATATTAAAAAGCAGAGACATTACTTTGCCAACAAAGGTCTGTCTAGTCAAAGCTATGGCTTTTCCAGTAATCATGTTTGGATGTGAGAGTTGGACTATAAAGAAAGCTGAGTGCCAAAGAATTGATGGTTTTGAACTGTGGTGTCGGAGAAGATTCTTGAGAGTCCCTTGGACTGCAAGGAGATTAAACCAGTCCATCTTAAAGGAAATTAGTCCTGAATATTCACTGGAAGGACTGATGCTGAAGATGAAACTCCAATCCTTTGGCCATCTGATGTGAAGAACTGACTCATTTGAAAAGATCCTGACGCTGGGAAAGATTGAAGGCAGGAGGAGAATGGGACGAGAGAGGATGAGATGGTTGGATGGCATCACTGACTCGATGAACATGAGTTTGAGCAGGCTCTGGAAGTTGGTGATTGACAGGGAAGCCTGGTGTGCTGCAGTCCATGGGGTTGCAAAGAGTCAGATAGGACTGAGCAACTCAACTGATCCTTCAAGATCATAGATACAAAACATACTCAACAAACATTAGCAAACTGAATTAAATGGTTCATTAATAGGCTCAGACAGCATGATCAAGACGGTCATTCCACCAACAAGGACCTACTGTATAGCACATGGAACTTTGCTCAATGTTATGTGTCAGCCTGGATGGACAGGAATTTGGAGGAGAATGGATACACATGTGTGTATGGCTGAGTCCCTTTGCTGTTATCCTGAAACTATCATAACATTGTTAATTGGCTATACTCTAATACAAAATTGGAGAAGGAAATGGCAACCCACTCTAGTATTCTTGCCTGGAGAATCCCAGGGATGGGGGAGCCTGGTGGGCTGCTGTCTATGGGGTCACACAGGGTCAGACATGACTGAAGTGACTTAGCATTAGCATTAATACAAAATACATTAAAAAAAATTTTTAAGATAGATAAATATTGCAAAATAAAGAGAGAATTATTGCAGGATGCAAGGCTGACTCAACATCTTTAAATCAGTCAGTGTAATACATCACCTTAACAAAATGAAGGATAAAAAAATCATATGATCATCTTAGAGGCAGAAAAAAAATTTGACAAAATTCATTATATACATTTATGATAAAAACTCTCAACAAAGTAGGTATAGAGGAAACATACCTCAACATAATAAATGTCACATGTGACAAGCCCACTGCTAAAATCATACTCAATGATGTAAAGCTGAAACCTTTTCCTCTCACATCAGGAACAAAACAAGGATGCTCACTCTCACCACTTTCATAGTATTAGATGTACTAGCCAGAGTCACTGGGCAAGAAAACAAAATAAAAGATACACAAATTGGAAAGGAAGAAGTAAAACTGTTATAGTTTGTAGAGGACATGATTTTAAATATAGAAAACTCTAAAGCCTCCATAAAAAAACTGTTAAAACTAATAAAATGAATTCAGCAAAATCGCAGAATTCAAAATCAATATTCAAAAATCTGCTGCAGTTCTATACACTAATAATAAAACTGTCAGAGAAATTTAAAAAATAATCCCATTTATAACTGTATCAAAAAGAGTAAAATATCTAGGAATAAATTTAGGCAAGGAGGTGAAAGATCTATATATTGAAAACTACAAGACATTAATGCAAGAAATTTAAGAAGATATAAATTAATGGAAGATATGCATGCTCATGGATTGAAAGAATTAGCATTGTTAAAATGTTCGTACTATGAAAAGCAATATATAAATTAAATGTAATCCCTATACAAATTCCAATAGCATTTTCCCCAGAAATAGAACAAACGATTCTAAAAGGTTTGAAAAGGTATGAAAAGATACTCAACATCATTCATCACCAAGGAAAGGCAATCAAAACCACAATATTATCTTACACCTGTCAGAATGAAAGTGAAAGTGAAAGTTGCTCAGTTGTGTCTGACACTTTAGACCCCATGTAGAGTCTATGGAATTCTTTAGGCCAGAATATTAGAGTGGGTAGCTGTTCACTTCTCCAGGGGATCTTCCCAAACCAGGGATTGAACTCAGGTCTCCCGCATTGCCAGCGGATTCTTTACCAGCTGAGCCACAGGGGAGGCCAAAGAATACTGGAGTGGGTAGCCTATCTGTTCTCCAGCAGATCTTCCTAACCCAGGAATCAAACCAGGGTCTCCCGCATTGCAGGTGGATTTTTTAACAGCTGAGCTGCGCAGGAAGCCCACCTATCAGAATGGCTGTTATGAAAGTAGCAAGAAATAAGTGTTGGCAAGAATGTAGAGAGAAGGAACTCTATGTCTATGTTGCTGTTGGCAGGGATGTAAATTGGTACAGCCACTGTGGAGAACAGTATGAAGCTTCCTTAAAAATGAAAACAAAACTACAGTGTTCCAAACACACTTGCAGGAGTTTTTGTGAAGAAAACAAAAACACTGACTTGAAAAGATACCTGGACTCACATGTTCACTGAAGCATTATTTATAAAAGACAAGACATGGAATCAACCCAGTGTCCACTGGTGGGTGGTGGATGAAGAACTTGTGGTGGGTATACAAGGGATATTCTGCTGCTGCTGCTGCTGCCTCAGTCCTGTCCGACTCCACGCGACCCCACAGACGCCAGCCCACCAGGCTCCCCCATCCCTGGGATTCTCTAGGCAAGAACACTGGATCTTATTCAACCATAAAAAAGAAAGACATCCTGCCATTTGCCACAACGTGAGTGGAGCTCTCGGACATTATGTGGACAAAATGAGTCATATAGAGGAAGACAAATGTGGTATATTCTCTCTCATATATGAAACTTGAAAAGAAAACCAGGCTCACGGATACAAAGAATAGAATGGTGGTTGCCAGAAGTACAGGGAAGGTGGGTGGGAGAAATGGGTGACTTGGTCTTGGTTTTAGTTTAAGTAAATTAAAAACAAAAAAATGCCATGAGATTACATTAACACTTTCAATTCAAATTCAAAGCTCAAGTGTTCTACTTAACCTGTGTGACTGTTTCTTTGTATATTTTCCTCTCACACTAATAACTTTCCTTCCTCGCAGCATCCAGGTAATTATAAATTGGCTTTATCCTAGAAAATACAAACATGCTTTCAAGTAACAATGCCAGATGTAATACTTGCAGTAAGACTTACTGAACGATATTAAGGATTCTTTTGTTGCTCTTTTTGTCCTTAAAATACATCCTATTGAAAGCAAATAATGAAAATGCTATGCTTTGAAATCCTTTGAAATGACTCTTTAGTTATGTTGCTGCTGCTAAGTCACTTCAGTCGTGTCCGACTCTGTGTGACCCCATAGACGGCAGCCCACCAGGCTCCCCCATCCCTGGGATTCTCCAGGCAAGAATACTGGAGTGGGTTGCCATTTCTTTCTCCAATGCATGAAAGAGAAAAGGGAAAGTGAAGTCGCTCAGTCTGTCCGACTGTTAGCGACCCCATGGACTGCAGCCCACCAGGCTCCTCCGTCCATTGGATTTTCCAGGCAAGAGTACTGGGGTGGGGTGCCGTTGCCTTCCCCGCCTCTTACCACTAGTGTCCCTCATTTCTAGTATCACAGACAAATCTCTCTCTGGGCATTCATTTGAAACAGTTTATATGAGAAGTGTATCATCAGGGCCTCTCTACTCCAAATTTTTCCATACAATGACATGGGCATGCTGATCACATTAGCAAATCTTAAGTTCCTACCCAGAGTGTTAGATTCTTGAACTCATCTACCAGCTTGGAGAACCAGCTTTCTTTTCATTCACTAATTCAATAGATATGTATTAAACACTTATTATGTGCTGGGTTCCATGACAGGCACTAAGGATATAATGATGAATAAGATGTACTCTCTGACCTCAGGAAGCTCACAGGTTAGTGAGGAAGTTGGATAAGGAAACAGGTAATCACACGTTTTAAAGGTGATGTAAGTGCACTGAGGCAGGAGAAACTGACATCTCCTAATGACGTCCAGGAAGGTCTTCTTAGAGGAACTGACAAGAGTTGAATACTGAAAGAATAAATAGGTATCTTCCAGACAGAACAGAGAGGTGAAGGACTATCCAGGCTGATAGAACAGTTCTAGAAACTTTAAGTGATTTGGCAGGACTGGAGGACAGATAGAGAAAGAGAATAGTCAGGATGCGGGAAGTCTTGTACGACATGATAAGAATATGAAGGATTTTGGTATGCTGGTGTTTCTTAACTTTTGCAGACTTTTTGATGTTATGTGAAATTTCAAAATGACTATTTTTATTTAAAAAAAACACAGTTATGTATGACATTGCACATGCTTTTAAAAACTGCACATTTCCTCTGACACTCCTGGAGAAGAGTCTTAAAACCTCTCTCCTCCAGATCCCTGCTCTAGGCAATGACTAGACATGAAAAGGCACCTGGGAGGTATGGCAGATTCAGGATACTGGCTTAGGCACCACTCATTTCAGTGCCTTTCTAGCATGACTTCTTTTCCTATAGAATCTAGAAAGCCAAAAGCTCTTTCCCAGATTTCCTTAAAGCTAAGATTCTGAATGTCACCTGGGTTGCCTCATATTCACTTGCCCATGTAAGACCTCAAACACAGACGTGAATAATGTGGGAATGATGACAGCATTTGGGAACTGGAGCAGCTGGAGCCATTTCTATTGTCTGGTCCCCGATCATAGGTCCTAAGTGGCAGGTGACAACTTCTATGGTTTCCTAATTGAGTACTATGTGGTTGGGTGTTTCTCTTTACTATGCAACACTCAAGTTTGATACCCTGCTTTACCAGAATTTCTGAAAACTCCCAATACACTGTAATAAACCACTTCCTGCTTTAAACAGAGTAGAATCTGTTTTCTGCTATAAGAACCTTGATAGGTACAGCTGCTGCTGCTGCTAAGTCGCTTCAATCGTGTCCGACTCTGTGCGACCCCATAGACGGCAGCCCACCAGGCTCCCCTGTCCCTGGGATTCTCCAGGCAAGAGCGCTAATTTACATTTTTGTTGGTTTCTTCTTATAAGGATACTTTCTCAATTCAAGTTAATCTTTTGAATATGGAAATTATCTTCATAGTGTGGGAGTCAAACACTGTGAGATAATAGTAAATTATATATCGGTCTCTGTCCCCTGTTCCTGGCACAGAGCCCCTGAAGCCCTGAAACCTGTGCTGTTTCCCGGCTGATGGGACCATCTTTCGTCCAGTGAGAAGACTCTGGGTTGGCTCTGGAGTGGTCCCCACGAATAACAAGCCGTGGTTAGAAGCTTGGAAGGGCCAACCCTCCACCCCAACTTCTGCAGAGAAGGGAGACGGGGTGGAGACGGGATTAGTAACTGGCCAGCCGATGTGGGGGAGCCTCCGTAAAATCCCAAAGTTCCCAGAGAGCTTGCAGGTTGGGACACGAGTCGACATACTGGGAGTGTGATGCCCCCCAGCTCCATGGGGACGGAAGCTGCTACACTCAGGACCCCCCCACACCTTGCCCTGCATCTCTCCATCTGACTGTTCCTCTGTATCCTTTAGTTGAGTTCAGTTGCTCAGACATGTCCGACTCTTTGTGACTCCATGGACTGGAGCATTCCAGGCTTCCCTGTCCTTCACCAACTCCCAGAGCTTGCTCAAACTCATGTCCATTGAGTCAGTGATGCCAGCCATCTTATCCTCTGTTATCCCCTTCTCCTGCCTTCAATCTTTCCCACATCAGAGTCTTTTCCAATGAGTCAGTTCTTCACATCAGGTGGCCAAAGGATTGGAATTTCAGTTTCAGCATCCATCCTTCCAATGAATATTCAGAACTGATTTCCTTTAGGATGGACTGGTTTGATCTCCTTGCAGTCCAAGGGACTCTCAAGAGTCTTCTCCAACACCACAGTTCAAAACATCAGTTCTTTGGCACTCAGCTTTCTTTATGGTCCAACTCTCACATCCATATGTGACTACTGGAAAAATCATAGCTCTGACTAGATTGGACCTTTGTTGGCAAAGCAATGTCTTTGCATCCTTTATCCTACCCCTTATTATGTGATAAACTGACAAAATGTGTTTCCCTGAGGTCCGTAAGCCACTTTAACAAATTCCCTGATTCCAAGGAGAGGGGACCTCTGATATGTAGCCAAATTGGATGAAAGTTGTGGGTCACTTGGGGGATCAACTCCTTGCCATTGACGTCTGTGTGTGGGATGAGGGGTGCAGTCCTGTGGGTCTGAGTTCTTAGCCTGTGGGGTCTGACGCCGTCTCCAGGTAGGCAGTGTTAGAAATGAGTTCAACTGTGGGACACTCAGCTGGGGTCACAGAAGTGCTTGGTGTGTGCGAAAAAACACATTTAATGTCAGAAGTGTCCGAGGTGCTGCACTGGTGCTGCTGCTGCTGCTAAGTCGCTTCAGTCATGTCCGACTCTGTGCGACCCCATAGATGGCAGCCCACCAGGCTCCCTCATCCCTGGGTGTGTTAGCAAAGGCAGCACACAGGAGGATTGGCTGGTTTCCCTAATACAAACTCTGTAGCAAAGTGTATCGAGAGAAGCTTCCCTCTACTGCTTGCCACTCAGGCATCATTATCAGTTTCTGACTTATCCTTCCAGAGCTTTACTTTTTTGCAAATATAAATGAATGTGCAGTGCTGGAGAAGACTCTTGAGCATCCTTTGGATTGTAAGGAGGTCAAACCAATCAATCCTAAAAAAAAAAAGGAACTTTGAAAACCCACTGGAAGTACTGATGCTGAAGCTGAAGCTCCAATACTTTGGCCACCTGATGCAAAGAGCTGACTCATTGGAAAAGACCCTGATGCTGGGAAAGATTGAAGGCAGGAGGACTTGCAGGTTGGGACACAAGTCGACATACTGGGAGTGTGATGCCCCCCCAGCTCCATGGGGACAAAAGCTGCTACACTCAGGATCCCCCCACACCTTGCCCTGCTTCTCTCCATCTGACTGTTCTCTGTCAGGACGACAGAGGACAAAATGGTTAGATTGCATCACCAACTCAATGGACACGAGTTTGCACAAACTCTGAGAGATGATGAAGGACAGGGAAGCCTGGTATGCTTCAGTCCATGGGGTCTCCAAGAGTCGGTTACAACTCAGCAACTGGACAACACGACATCCTGCTTGATCCGATTAGCACTGTATCTGGAAACTGCCCCTTTCATCCTGGACAAGCAGGACGGCCTGGGTTGTACCAGCAAGGTGAGAGCAGCGTCTGCTGTACTTCCTGCAGGCAGTGGGCAGTGGTATTAAAGACCTGGTGGAATTAACATGGACTTCCCAGCAGTCACTGTTTATTGAAATGCTGGAAGGAATATTAGGTGAGAATGTGGACGCTAAGTTACGGTCCAGGCTCTGAAACTAGCTAGTCAGGTAAATCTCATGGTGTAGGTCAGATTCCTCATCCTGAGGTGGGGTTGTAGGATGGTGTAGAGTGTTGAATAGGATGCCTCAATGTTTCATGCCCACCCTGAATATCATAACGTGGTCTTATTTGGAAACAGGTTGCAGGTAAAATCAACTGAAGATGAGGTCATGATGGATTTGGGTGGGCCTGCAGTTCAATGATAGGTGTGCTTAGAAGTGGACACAGGTGCCCAGGAAGAAGCCATGTGATGACAGAGGCAGAGATGAGCTGATGCTCACAAACCACTGGAGGCCAAGGACGGCTGGTCTCAGCCGGACACTGGAAGGAACAAGGAAGGACCCTACCCCCAGAGCTGTCAGATGGACCACAACCCTGCCCACCCTTTGACCTCAGGCTTCTGGCCTCCAGACTGTGGGAGAGGAGATCCTGTTGTTTGAGCTGCACAGTGGGTGGCACTTGGCTGTAGCGGCCGCAGGACACCGTAGGGATGGACTCATCTCTGAGGTCACTTTCTGTTTTGGACCCAGAGGATGATCCCAAATGAAGCGGCATGCAAACAGCGGAAGCAGGCGCCTGGAGCCCTGCACCAAAGGAGACCACCCAGCTGCAATCAACTCCCACGATGCTTGTAATCACTCAAGCAAGAATGGCAGCTGTGAACAGACATTAAAAGATTCTCAATTACACATGTTTCTTCCGGGCAGAATTATATTTCCATAAACACTGCAGAAACGACTCAAAGAATTTGACCAGGGGGCCAGCCTGGAAACCACAGAAAGGGCAGAAGCGTGCTCAGCGCCCGTCAGACTCAGACACATCCTGCAAGCCCCTGGCTCCTCACAGACTCCAGGCATGTCCCTAGTCTGGTGTTTACTCTCAGAGCCTTGACACCCTACCTGGCCCCGCAAGTTCAAAGCCAGACTCTTACCAACACCTCCATGGGAACGTGGCCTAGGGTCTTTATCAGCACTGCTGATATGCTGTCTTGGGTCACCAGGCCCCTGGCCTGTGGGCGTGTGCTGTTACCTGGTGTGTGGCCAGCTGTTTCTGGAAGTCGCAGAATTAGGGTGGTGACACTGTCTAACAGGCCTTGGTGGAGAAGCGGAGAGACGGGGGAGGAGAGCTTGTCCTTTCCTGCCCACAGGATCCCCACGCCACGTGCACTGCTCTGCTAAAGGTGAGTCAGAAAGCACTGTAGTAACGGTCACTCCCTTCCCCTGGGCTTCCTGAAGTGCAGGTGTCCGGCAGCCCCATTCCCATCAGCTGGGCTGGTGCATCATGCCCCAATCCAGCAGGCGGGCCCTGCAGGGCACCTGTGCTGGTTTTTGTGAGCAGATGGGGTCTGCTCACTTGTGGTCCATTCAGATGTCCCCAGAGGCACATGGCCAGCCTCATAAACCTGAGGATGTCACCTGAGGACTCACAGGCCCCTCCACCTAAGGGGCTCACAGGCTACCTCAGGCCATCCCCACCTTGGGGGGAATTCTTGGGACTAGGCTTCCATGGCTTGAAATCATGATTTTCATGCTGCTGTTAGTTTCCGTATTGACTTCTTGGATAATCGTCCTTTCCAGTTCTTTGCAAAGATTCTTCAGAAAAGAGCTCAGCTGGGTTGGCGGGAAGCAGGCTGTGAGGGGACCCTGGGTGTGGAGCAGGCGCTGGCAGGCCCTCCAGGCTGCTCAGACCTCGGGGCCCCTGCCTTGCAGAGGCCTTATCTTCCTGAGCCAGTGCCCTCAGACCCTGCCCTGCCCAGGGGCCGCCCTGTGCTCTGCTCCCTTGGTGGCCTGTTCTCTGGGATGGAGCTTCTTGCCGCTCTCTCTTTTTTGTAAGTCAGGCCATGTTGCCTTTTCCACATTTCGCAGGGCTCCCTGAGAGTCCTGGGGAGTTCCAGAAAATGTCTGAGCCTTGACATCACCCATATGGTCTGGCTTCAAAGGACAACTCGGGGGACAGAACCCATTTGTCGTTGTTCAGCCACTAAGTCGTGTCCAATTCTTTGCACCACACCAGGCTCCCCTGTCCCTCGCTGTCTCCCAGAGTTTGCTCAAACTCATGTCCATTGAGTCGATAATGCCGTTCAACCATCTCATCCACTGTCATCCCCTACTTCTCCTTGCCCTCAATCTTTCCTAGCATTAGGGTCTTTTCCAATGAGTCAGTTCTTCGTATCAGGTGGCCAAAATATCGGAACTTCAGCTTCAACATCAGCATCAGTCCTTTTAGTGAATATTCAGGGTTGATTTCCTTTAGGATTGATCGGTTTGATTTCCTTGCAGTCCAAGGGACCCTCAAAGGTCTTTTCCAGCACAATAGTTCAAAAGCATCAGTTCTTCGGCGCTCAGCCTTCTTTTATGGTCCAACTCTCATGGCCATACATGACTACTGGAAAAGCTATAGCTTTGATTATACAGATCCTGTCGGCAAAGTGGTGTCTCTGCTTTTTAATATGCTGTCTAGGTTTGTCACAGCTTTCCTTTCAAGGAATAAGCATCCTCTAATTTCGTGGGCTATAGTCACCATCCGCAGTGATTTTGGAGCCCAAGAAAATAAAATCTGTCTCTGTTTCTTCTTTTCCCCCTTTTACGTGTCATGAAGTGATGGGACCAGATTCCACGATCTTAGTTTTCTGAATGTTGAGTTTTAAGCCAGTTTCTTCACTCCCCTCTTAGGGCTTCCGTGTCTCAGATGGTAAAGAATCAGCCTGCAGTGCAGGAGATGCAGGTTCAATCCCTGAGTTGAGAAGGTCCTCTGGAGAAATGAATGGCTACCCACTCCAGTATTCTTGCCTGGAAAATTCTATGGACAGAGGAGCCTGGTGGGCTATAGCCCATGGGGTCACAAAGAGTCGGACACAACTAGGCAGCCAGCAGAGCGCTCGTTACCCCATTAAGATCTAAATGCCCCCTCAGGCTCCTGTTGGCACTGCCTCCACGTTCAGGCTCCTCTCTCTCTTGAAGGAGCCAGATCTTTCTGTTCAGGGCATTCTGCAATCTGCCCTCCCAGGTCTGGGCTCAGGTCTGCCTCCCCTAAACCGTAAGGTGACAAAGGGTTGGAGGTGTGCCTCCCAGGTGCTGTCCTGCAATGCGGCCAACCTGGGTACTGTGTGGGCACGGTGGGAGCAGCCTGGGCTCAGGTCCTTTCACCGTCTCCTTGGCACGGGCTCCAAATGGGGGAGGGGCGGCAAGGCGGGTGGTGGCTCCGCTCTCGGCAGTCGAAGCCCAGTTTCTGACTGCGGCAGGACGGCTCCTCTGCTGCACGCACCGCCCATGCCTGGGTTCTGCAGGGCTGACCCTCCGGGAGGGGTAGAAGATGTGCTGGGAGTGGGTGTGGGAACCTGGAGGGCTCAGTCTGAGCCCTGCCCGACAGCACAGCATTGTCCACAGAGCTCTGTGATGGGGGAGGTGGGATTGTAGAGGAAAGAAAGAGAACAGGCTACTTACTAGATGCACAGCTGCCCCAGTGCCAAGCGGTCAGCAGGGGGCTCCCAGTGAGTAGAAGCCCAGCCTCTGAGGGCACGGTAGAGAGCGGCCCAGGGGCGAGGTGGGTCCACAAGAGTATCTGCCCAAGCCTGAGACCCTACTCCCACTTTAAAAATTCAGGAAGGTTTTATCTTACCAGTACCTTCCTGTTAATTTGCTCCCCTATAAAACTCCCAGGATTCTTTTTAGTTGCAGATAATAAACTCCCAGGGACTTCCTGAGTGACTCAGATGGTAAAGAATCTGCCTGCAGTGCAGGAGACCTGGGTTTGATCCCTGGGTCAGGAATATCCCCTGGAGAAGGAAATAGCAACCCACTCCAGTATTCTTGCCTGGAGAATCCCATGGACAGAGGAACCAGGCGGGCTATAGTCCATAGGGTCGCAAAGAGTCAGACACCACTGAGTGACTAACACACACACAACAGAATCCCAACCCAAGCTGATTTCNAGGAATATCCCCTGGAGAAGGAAATAGCAACCCACTCCAGTATTCTTGCCTGGAGAATCCCATGGACAGAGGAACCAGGCGGGCTATAGTCCATAGGGTCGCAAAGAGTCAGACACCACTGAGTGACTAACACACACACAACAGAATCCCAACCCAAGCTGATTTCAGAATAGAAGAGAGTTGGCTGAATGACTTAACTAGAAAGTATAGGGTGAAGTGGCCTTCAGGCACAGCTGGATCCAGGAGCTCAAACGCCATCACTGGGCGTCATCTTATTCAGACTGATTTCATCTGTGTTGGCTTCAGTGTCAGACAAAGATCTCTCAGGAGTGCTAGTATTAGGGGCTCCTTGGAACTCCCAACCTGGAGGATTAGGGCCATTCTGGGCAGGACTTTGATTTTTGCACTTGGGTCACATGGCTGTCACTGAGCTGATTTCTGTGGGTGGGGAAACTCTGTCCTTACACTGGCTGGCTTTGGGTCATACGACCTCAGCCAGCTCATTTGATGATCTTGGGGAGAGTGGGGCTGCAAAAACAACAAAAGCTGGCATGCTCAGTAGGAGCCAGCCAGCGAGGAGCTCTTCCTAAAGGAGGGCAGATGGAATTTGTTATCAGATGAAGAGGAAATTGGTCTCGGAAGGTGAAGCCCCCCCAGTGCCTGACAGCCCCAAGGATAATTCGTGATGTCATCCCAGGAGAACCTTCTTGTTTTGGGGGGCCTTTACACCTCATACCAGGGGATCCCACAGAGCTCAAAAGGGCTAGGAACACAGTAGGTGCTCACTACAAGTCTGGGGTGAAGAAGCACACAGTAGATACTGCAAGCAGGTGCATCACCTCCTCCTTGTCTTGTACCATCCGGGTCCATGTGTGTGAGACAGACAGACAGACGGGCAGAGGGAGAGAGGGGTGTGCACAGGGCCATTCCCACCCCTGCTGCTGGAACATGGTGCCCTTTGGGGGTCTGCTGATCCCCCAGGTATGCAAGCTGTTTGAAGCCAGGTTCTCCCCCCTCTGCTCCCATCAGCTCCTGGTCAAGATCTACGTGTGTTTGACGATAATGGAAAACTGCCTTGTGACTCGTGAAGTGGCCTGAGCGTGTGACACCGAGGGGGGACAGCTGTCTGTAGGGAGGGCCGGGAGGGCAAGCTCGGGCTGCCACACCCACAAGGCCAGCCTCAGGGCTCCAGCGCCAGGACTCTGGATCTTGACTCTCAGGAGGATTGCCGCAGTCTGCCCTCCCAGTGGCCAGCTTAAAGGAGGCCGCCTGCAGCTGGCCCTGGCCTGGCCGCATGGGAACAGTTCCAGAATTTCAGGCATTTGGAAATAAGGCAGCGGTAGGGCCAGGCTGCCCCAGGGCCCCTTCCCCTAACCAGCCCATCGGATCAGTTGCTTAGGAGACCTGGTGTCCAGGGGACCTGCAGGAGGCTGCAGAGAGATCTGAGGAGGAAGGAAACTTTCTCAGCCAGCACTTCAAAAGAAAACCCTTCTCAAACGCTCAAAGCCAGGGCTTTCTCCTTTGTGATCTGCCTGTGTTTCTGGGTTTCTGGGACCCAGCTGGGTTGGAGATAGAGGTGCATTCCGTGCATTCATTCATTTGCAAATATTTGCCAAGCACCTCCTGGGGGCCCACGAGGCACCCTTCTCTTCATCTTGCGTCAGTGAGCAGAACACAGAAACCCGAGCCTCTGTGGGGCTTGTGCCAAGTGCAGGAAGACAGAGAGGAGCAGAGAGCAAGTAACAAGTAACTGAGCAGAGGCGGACGTGCCAAGTGCCACCTGAAAGCGGGGCGGGCGGGGCCGGGCAGCCTGGAGAGGGTGGGCTCACCTCCACCTGTGCCGCTGGGCGAGGCAGCCCCAGGGCTGGGGGCAGAGTGGCAACACCTCCCACATGTGTTTTAGGCTCCCTCAGCTGCTGTGTGGAGGACAACAGGCATCAAGAGTAGGGGCGGGACTGCGGTGGGAGACTCCCACGTGTGCCGGGGGTGGTCCTGGGGAAGTGAAGGGGACAGATCCCAGCATGCTCTGGGGACAAAGCCAGTGGGATTTCCTGAGAACTCTGATTTGGCCTGAACGACTGGAGGGATGTGGGTGGCAGGAGGGGAGGGCCATCACTCGTGATACCGGACGTTCAAGTGGAGGAAACATGTCTCCAGTTTGGAGTCTGGAAAGAGGGCTGAGCATTCAGAGGGGAGGCATTCAGGAGGCACAGTGACCACTGACTGCTGTAAAAATATCTTTAATTCTGAGACCCATGCCAAAGCCACGCAAACATTTACCTAACACCCTGCTGTGACTAATGGCACCCCACTCCAGTACTCTTGCTTGGAAAATCCCACGAACGTAGGAGCCTGGTGGGCTGCAGTCCATGGGGTCACTAAGAGTCGGACACAACTGAATGACTTCACTTTCACTTTTCACTTTCATGCATTGGAGAAGGAAATGGAGACCCACTCTAGTGTTTTTGCCTGGAGAATCCCAGGGACGGGGGTAACCCTGGTGGGCTGCCGCCTATGGGGTCACANGGTCACTAAGAGTCGGACACAACTGAATGACTTCACTTTCACTTTTCACTTTCATGCATTGGAGAAGGAAATGGAGACCCACTCTAGTGTTTTTGCCTGGAGAATCCCAGGGACGGGGGTAACCCTGGTGGGCTGCCGCCTATGGGGTCACACAGAGTCGGACACGACTGAAGCGACTTAGCAGCAGCAGCTGCTGTGACCCTAGAGAACCGTTCTCACGGTGTAGGGTCAGGACCAGGTTCTGAGTCCTCCCGAGGGTGAGAATTAGCCTGTGGTGGGTCACCCGGCTCTCTACAGGCTGGGTGCTGTCCTTCAAAGCCCCTCTGAGGGCCCCGATGGCCACACAGGGCAAGGATTGCCCCTCTGGCCGGGGTCCTGTAACACAGTGAGAAGTGACACGGTGAGACCCCCCCCTTCCCACCACATCCCTGTGGGGCTGCACCTAGACCTCAGGATGGAGAAAGGAGGGGGCTGAGTGTGTGTGTGTGTGTGCACATGAGACGTCTTGTGTGAGAATCTGTGAGTGTCGCAGGTATGCGTGTGTGTATGTGTGCGTTTGAGTGTGTTTGTACTCAAGTCTGGCTTAAAAATTGACCAAGTGAACTCATGCAGAAAGAATCTGGGGTCAGAGGGCTGTACCGCTAGGCTTGGGATGAACACGTCCAGGTCCTGGGGGGTGGGAGAAGCACGTGCCATCTTGGGGCTGGGTGTGGGCACTTGGCTGGTGGTTGGCACATTCCTCTCTGGGACTCACATTCCCACGTCCCCTGCAGTGGGAGGCCAGGCTCCACCCTGGACAGAGGAAGCTTGAGAAGGGGGACCTGAGAGGTGGAAGGCAGGGGGAGGACGTCAGCACCGCCCAGGTGGTGGGTGGGGGACACCTGGGGCAGGAGGGCCCCAAGGGAGGGTGCACCCTTACCCCAGAGGCTCCTTCCTGCTGGTGCCCTGTGGGGACCTTGGCAAATAAATAACCCACATAGGAGACGGCTGGCTGTGGGCACTGGAGCCTCCACAGGGAGTTTGACCTGCACTCAGTGGGTCAGGGAGAGACAAGGGTGTGTTCACGATCAGGGTGAACGGTGGTTGGAAGGGTGGGTTCATGACCAACAGGACTGTTCTTGTCAAAGAGAATTTCCTGTGGCCAGGTAGCCTCCTCCATATGCTGGCAGCCAGCCTGAAGGGGGATGATCTGTGCAGTTTCCAAAGGAAAATTGGGGTTTGGGGTTGAGAGATCCCATGAAATGGTTCCAGACTCTCTAGCAAAGGGCTTACCTCATGTCCAGCATTGGGGAATGCTGGAAATGCTTCATCACCATCACCACCACCACTGCCATCAGTATCGTGACAACCACCCTCACTGTCACATCACCACCACCTCCTCCATCACCTCCATCAACATCACCACATCACCTCCACCACCTCCATCACCTTCACTGTCACCATCATCACCATTACCACCACGATCACCTCCACCACCACCTGCATCACCTTCACCACCATCACCACCACCACTACCATCAGCATCATCACAACCAACATCTCCACCATCACCACCACCACCTCCATCAGCATCACCACAACCAACATCACCACCATCACCACCACCTGCATCACCTTCACCACCATCACCACCACCACCACCATCAGCATCATCACAACCAACATCACCACCATCACCACCACCACCTGTATCACCTTCACCACCACCACCACCTGTATCACCTTCACCACCATCACCACCACCACTACCATCAGCATCATCACAACCAACATCACCACCACCACCTGCATCACCTTCACTACCACCATCCTCTTCACTGTCTGGTCACTACAAATTGGGGGTAATGACTGGATACGTCTGCTCACCCCACATACTCCCTGCATCCCTCTCTGTCCTGCCTACACTGTGCTTCAGGAAGCCGCCCAGTATGTGGTGAGTTTGCCCACCTGGCTTCTTCACCTGGCATCCAGCTGCAGCCTAGCCGGTTAGGGGCAGGGGCAGGTCAGGACGGGCAAGGAAGAAGCAAATGGGGCCTTGCTGTGCTCTTCCCACAGTGGCCATCTAGCCAGGGGGCACAAGTCCTGCCAGGTGGTCTTTCCCAGGCTCCTGCCCTCATCCTGGTGACAGCTCTTCTTCCTGTGCCCCTTCTAACTGGGGCTTCTATGCTCACAGGTGTCTTGATGCCTCAGCAGTCCTGGTTGTTTCCCTCAACCCTGCCAATACCTCTGAAATGTTCTTTTTATTAACAAATTTCTTCCACTGCCCCCCGAGTGGGCCATCTGTTTCCTGCTCAATTCTGAAAGATGCCAGTCGTGTGGTGTGCCAGGCAAGCTGCACTCATCTCAGAGAGCACCAGCAGCACCTGTACAAGGCCCCATCATCACACCTGCACAAGGCCCCATCATCACACCTGCACAAGCCCCCATCATCACACCTGCACAAGGCCCCATCATCACACCTGCACAAGGCCCCATCATCACACCTGCACAAGCCCCCATCATCACACCTGCACAAGGCCCCATCATCACACCTGCACAAGCCCCCATCATCACACCTGCACAAGGCCCCATCATCACACCTGCACAAGGCCCCATCATCACACCTGCACAAGCCCCCATCATCACACCTGCACAAGGCCCCATCATCACACCTGCACAAGCCCCCATCATCACACCTGCACAAGGCCCCATCATCACACCTGCACAAGCCCCCATCATCACACCTGCACAAGGCCCCATCATCACACCTGCACAAGGCCCCATCATCACACCTGCACAAGGCCCCATCATCACACCTGCACAAGGCCCCATCATCACACCTGCACAAGGCCCCATCATCACACCTGCACAAGCCCCCATCATCACACCTGCACAAGTCCCCATCATCGTCCCCATACAAGCCCCATCATCACACATGTACAAGCCCCCATCATCACACCTGCACAAGTCCCCATCATCGTCCCCATACAAGCCCCATCATCACACATGTACAAGCCCCCATCATCACACCTGCACAAGTCCCCATCATCGTCCCCATAAAAGCCCCATCATCACACCTGCACAAGGCCCCATCATCACATCTGCACAAGCCCCATCATCACACCTGCACGAGGCCCCACTGTCACACCTGCACGAGGCCCCGCTGTCGCACCTGCATGAGGCCCCGCGGTTGCGCCGCTGAGGCCCACCCCATTCCGGGTCTGTGTTCACAAGAGCAGTCCTCCTTCCCCTGACTCCCTGGCCCTGAAGCTGCACTCAGATTTCAGGGTTCCACACTACTGTCAGCAGTTCAGACCCTGCGCAGAGGCTGTGATCTGGGTCCACAGCCTCTCTGTCCCCTGGGCTCTGGATAGGTGCCCCAAGGGCTTGCCCGGCTTATCCGGAGGGTCTGCAGAAGTGGGACACGCTTCTGCATGTGGATACGTTTCTGGGCCTGCTCCTTCCCCCAATTCCTGAGGTCAAAGAACACATCCAGGGGGGATCAGTGGCTCCCAGAGGCGTCACAGACCCAGGCAGAATGGAAATCGGTCCCCCTTGGAATGAAATGGACGCTTCTGGAGCAGAGGTCACACTGGTGGGGAGGGGAGCTGACCCAGGGATCCAGACTGCTTGCCTGCCTCTGGGATCCTGGCCTTTGCCTGCAGGCCCTGGTTCATTCCCTTCAGACCTGAACCTCAGTGTGACTGTGAATGCCATCTCTCTTACTTCCCTTGGGGGCACCCCTCTCCTTTCTCTTTTTGCCTTGGTGACAATAGTGACAAAAATCAAGACACATCCAGCATTTTCTGGCCAGCAGGCCCTTAAGTGTCACAGGGTGTGGGACGCCCACCATTTCCTTGAGAACACTCAGCGTGAAAGCTGTGAAATGCACCCCCCACCCCAGAGATCTGGAAGCGGTCCCCACCCCCACGACAAAGCTACCATGTCTTTGGAATCTCAGACTTTCACTTAAAGTTCCTTCTCCCATTGCCTTCTCCTTTAGGCCAGTGGGTGCTCTGCACTGAGTGCTCCTTGGGGGCTCTGCTCACCCCTCTCCAGAACTTCTGCGTCTGAATCTCAGTCCATCGGATGCCAGTGACAGCTCATGGCACTGACCGGGTGACCGGATGACAATGTCATCATCTGGCTGGTAGGCAGGGAACCAGAACTCAGAGGCTGGGCTTGGCCATTGTAGCACAGGGTGGGGACCCAGCCCCTGGAACAAAGGCCTATTTACCGGGGCGGGGGGACACCCATCGAGGGCCTGCCAGGCTGTGTGATCCACCCAGAGAATGACAACGGGGAGCCTGTGCCCCGGCCACCAGATCCTCCAGGACCACCTGTGCCAGGTGCCTGGATGAGGCAAGCAGAGAAGAGTGAGGAGCGGTGAGGCGTCTCTTTGTCCTTGGCAGGACCAGACATACGCACATAATGTCAGTGGAGATGATGTGGGCAGAGCACTGGGGCCCCTGAGTGAGGTAGGCAGCAAAGCGGCCCCCAAGGCTGTTCACTTTCCAATCCTGGGGCCAGTGAATACAGCAAGGAGAACTGGGTCCCTAATCTCCTGCCCTAAAGCAAGAAGATGACCTTAGATTCTCTGGACGGGCCCAGGGGATTCGCAGGGGTCCCTTACATGGGGGAGGGGAGAATCAGTGCTGGAGAGATGCAGTGTGAGAACAATTTGATGCCCATCACTGGCTGTGAGTAGAGGAGGGCTCTGAGCCTAGGAGAGCAGGACCCCAGAAGCAGGAAAAGCCAGAAAATAGATCTCCCTGGAGCCTCCAAGGGGAAACAGGCTTGCCGACACCTTGACTTTAGCCCAGTACAATTTATGTAAGACCTCTGAAACTGTATGAACATAAACCTGTATCTGAAGCCACTCAAGGTATGATCACTTGTTACAGTGGCAGGACCCTTGCACTGAGCCACGAGCCACATGGAAATCTCGGTTCTGCTGTCTGGAGCGCGGGGCCAGGAGGCTGGTACAGCCTGGGGCTTCCCTCCTAAAACTCGAGGCTCACCACACCTCTGTTAAAGGTCAAGATCTTCAAGTGAGACAAAACATCCCAGGCCCTCAGTGTAGCCACTATGCACAGTAGAACAGCTCGTCATGGTCACAGCCAACCCCTTCCTCCCCAGGACACGTGACACGTGCCCAGAGTACTGATTCATCTGCTCATGTGGATGCCTGGATGTGCTGAGCCTGACCCCTGCGGCCCCACTCAGCCTGGTCTAGGCTCTTTTGCTCTATTCTATCATGGGAACCCGACCCTCCAAGCTGGGGTATCACACAGAGCTGTCCTTGGAGATGGGGTCCCAGCAGGAGATNGTGGATGCCTGGATGTGCTGAGCTTGACCCCTGCGGCCCCACTCAGCCTGGTCTAGGCTCTTTTGCTCTATTCTATCATGGGAACCCGACCCTCCAAGCTGGGGTATCACACAGAGCTGTCCTTGGAGATGGGGTCCCAGCAGGAGATGGGGACAGAGCTGAAAACCCCTGAGATGAGGCCCCAAGCTCAGACTGAAACAGAACCGCCTAGGGTGGGTGTGCCCAGAGTCTTAAACCCAGAAGACCCCCAGCTGGAGCTAGAGGATCGGTGGGTAGGCTGCAAAAGCCCGCCCTGATGTTTCCTGACTGGAGCATGGCCTGGGGGTTCATTGCGCAGAAAACTCACCTTGGAAACTGCCCAGGCCCTTGGCCCTGTGTGTCCCTGAGCCATATCAGAGGCACTTCTGTCCAATGAAACCCCCAGCTGAGTACCTCAGAGTGGGCTGGGACTGCTCCAGGGGCCACCTGGGGCTGTCCTGCGTGGAAAGCTAGTGACCCCAGACCACGGCCACGGGGGCCACGTCCCGGCTCCTGCTCGCCAGCCATCTGAAACGTGAGGTGAACGCCCAGGGCCCAGGCAAGGGCCAGGCTCTGTGGCTGAAGGGAAGGGCCACAGGCCCTCCGACCTCCGCCCCCAAGGCTCCTGTGTCCCCTCGGTGGGCCCATCTGCCCGTTTCTCATTTCTGGAGCCAGAGTTCCACTTCTCCCTGTCCCCTCCTCTTCCTGGGGTGCCCAGGGACTCCTGCAGCTGATGCCCAGAGGCTCAGGGTGAAGTGCATCCGTCTCTCCCCTTACCCTGAGCCCCAGGGACGACCCTACCTGCTCTGGCAATGGCACCAAAGCATTCC
>SJYX01008107.1:618762-645591 GCA_006410675.1 Oreotragus oreotragus | reverse complement strand
GAGGCAGCTCAGGTGGTCTGGTATTCCCATCTCTTTCAGAATTTTCCACAGTTTATTGTGATCCACACAGTCAAAGGCTTTGGCATAGTCAAGAAAGCAGAAATAGATGTTTTTCTGGAACTCTCTTGCTTTTTCCATGATCCAGCGGATGTTGGCAATTTGATCTCTGGTTCCTCTGCCTTTTCTAAAACCAGCGTGAACATCAGGGAGTTCACGGTTCACGTCTTGCTGAAGCCTGGCTTGGAGAATTTTGAGCATTACTTTACTAGCATGTGAGATGAGTGCAATTGTGCGGTAGTTTGAGCATTCTTTGGCATTGCCTTTCCTTGGGATTGGAATGAAAACTGACCTTTTCCAGTCTCCTTATACCAGGGTGTAAATAGCTGACATCCAGAGAGGCTCCCATGAGGCCACCACTAGCCTCCCAGGCCTCTGTGAAGTCGCACCTTTCAGCAGATCCTTGCCAGAGCAGCCCACAGATGGCACATCCGGGCTCCTGGAGGGATGTAGGAGGGTGGGCATGCGGTCATGTGGACCCAGAGCCACTTCCTGTTGTCTTGCATGAGTGCCGTCCTGGGTCCTGCTGGCCCTGGAGGAGGCCCCTCAGCCTGCCTGCTGGAGCATCTGTCCTGCCTTACAAACACATGCTTACACGTACACACATGTGCACGCATGTACACATGCAGCAGGTTCTCACACACACACAGGAGTGCAAACACACGTGTGAACACATGCATGTGTACCACACCACATAGTGTATATGCACTGTGTAGACCCACATGCAGCACACACACTCATATATGTACACACACACACACTCGTACATGCAGTATATGTGCTCACAAACACACAGGAGTGTGAGCACACACAATCACACATATGTGTGCCACATTTACACAGTGTACATGCACATAGATGCCTGCACAAACATGTACACAGCATATGTATTCTCAAATAGACAGGAGTGCAAGCACACACGTGGACACATGTATGTGTACTGCACTGCACAGTGTACATGCACACAGACCTACATGCAACACACATGCACACACAGAGAGAGACACACGTGTGGCGCATGCACACACACATACACACACACAGGTGTCTGGCTGCCTTCCATTCCCAGGTCAGTGCTTGCTGTCACCTACAGGGCACTTTCCAGGATTTTGACCAGTTCATGCTCAATACAGGCCCTTCCCCTCTCTTTCTGTGCCCCTTGCTCCCACCACTGTGCAAGCAGGACCTGGCCATCTGCCCTGGACTCAGTGGACTCAGAAGGACAGGGTGACCAGGAGCCAAAGTGACTGCATGAAAAGGAGGCCATGGGGCAGCCGCTTGGGGTCCACGGGCAGATCCAGGTGGGCAGGACAAGACAGAAGCTAAGGATGGTGACGCCAGGTCCTACCTCAGTGTCGCCTTTGCCTCCACAGGCAGCCGGGGTGGCAAGAACCCATTCCCACCACTTCAGCCCCACCACAGGCTAATGGTTACAGGGGCGGGCGGATGTGGCCATGTGGCATGCAGAGAAAAGCCCCCCTGGGGACACCCTGCTTGAGGAGAGAGGCCTGCTGGCCCACCAAGTGGGCAGTCCTTGGAGAGAGGGATTCTTCCCCATGGAGCACCTGCTGGGTGGCTGGGGGGCTGTGAGGTGCCGCCTGGAGACCCACAGTGTCTGTCACCTGGTGCTGTCCACGTGGGCCAGCTGGGCCTGCAGGCGTGGGGCCCGACCTCCCCTCTTCTTATCCAGGGGCTCCTTCCCATCGTTAACCGATGGCAGAGACGCTACTGCCAGGGGCCAGCATGAGGAACTCCACCCATGGCAAAGGTCATGAGGAAGGAAGCTTGGCATACGCAAAGGCGTGATCAAGCCTCAGGAAACCCCCTGTTCCTGAGCATCTAACCCCAAAACCAGAGTACTTTACTGGGGGCTCTCCCCCATAACCATTTCTCTTGGAGAAGAAGTAAACATACAGCTCCAAGTCAATAAAAATTCCTGGGCGTGACAAGAGTGTTTCAGCTTACGAACTCTGAAGGTTATCTAGCCTGCCTGTATAGGTTCGTCCGGCCACATGTGATTGTTTACAGCCTCCCGACCTTGAGAGGCACAAGATGCTTTAAAACTTTCTAAATACAGACTCTTTTGAGAAGTTAGAAAATTATTAGTATGGTATAGTGGGTTGATTAGAAAATATTAGTGAAGGGTTTTTTCATTTGTTGTGTCAATAATTACTGCTAATTCCCTGCCATGGGTGTGACAAGGGTGTCTCAGGTCAAACCTCTCTGCTGACAGACTAGCTTGTGTGACAACCTCTCAACCATAAACAGCACAGAGAGTTTGGAGTATCAGCATAGGGCTTTTCTCATTGTTGAGTCAATGATTGCCACCAGGCCTCCATATCCTTAGGCACTTGGGAATATATTAATCAATGTATTTGGAATATAGAAAAGGAAATATAGTAGTTTTTGATGTTAGCAATACTAGACTTTTTGAGTTAATGAATTTTCTCTTTTGTAATAGATCACTGTACTTTGTTATAAATCATTGTGTCCTTGCTATGTAAAAATATAACTTTATCACTATCTTAAGACTAAATAGATCTTAAGGGGAACATTGGTGAAAGGATTTTCATTTGTTGGGCTGATGTTTGCTGCTAAATCTCCATATTCCCTGCTCTTATAATGAATATAATTAGCATATAGGAGAAATAAGTATTAACCTTTAAGATTAATCATGTTAACCTTGGGTTAAGTAAATTCCTTTCTTGATTGTAACTCACTATACCTTTACCCTATAGGAATGCAACTTTATTTGGAGGGTGGTGCCTGGTTTAAGAAAAAACACGCTTGGAAAAAATAAGTTTTTTGGTGATCAGAAAGAAAGGATCATAAAATGTCAGCAGGTCTCATGGCCAAGAAGATGATGTAAGACCCATAAGACCTTTTTATAATTGTATATGAAGCACCTGATTGTGACAAGGGTCAGGTCTGCTGACCCCCGCGTGACTCTGTATTCATCCTTATGTATAACAAAAAGGTATATAAGCAAACCTGAAAAATAAAGAAATGGGATCAGTTCCTGGAAAGACTGACTCCCCCATGTTGTTCTTTCTTGCTCCCCATTTCTCTGGCTGAATTCCCATCTGGAGCATGGATGCTATTCCATGTAAACCAAGTTATTCAGCCTCTTTTTCTCCACTAATTTTCCTACCACACTATCTGTTTCTAATTTCTCTCTATATCTGTAATTAAATATGTATTTTTCCAAGGTCGCCGACTCCGTCCCCACCTTCAAATCACCCTGGATCCACCCGGGGCTGGACCTCGGCATGCTACTACTGCCCCCTGGGGACAAGGGGGACCCTGGGCCTGTGGCCGCTGCACAGCCCCCGGCCCTGCCCCTGAACCAGATCACCCATGAGGTCAGGGACTGGCGAGTCCCCCATCTGCCTGTTGCCATGGCTGCTCTCCTCCCCCACCAGCTGCCCTGCTGCACTGTTCTGGGTGCTTCCACCAGCAACCAGGGGCTCTGGACCTTTCTCCACGCAGATAGATGCACATAGGAAGGAAAACGACCATGGCGAGAAGCAGACAGACCGGCAGGCGGAGGACAGGCTGGGTCTTGCAGGAGACCCCAGACTGGCGGGACTTCCCGGAGTGTGGGCTGAGGCCACCTGAACTGGACGTCCCACTCTGGGGTCAGGGGACAGCCCTGAGTCCTCAGGCCCTGGAGCCCCGCAGAACCTCTCAGGGCCTGGCTGGCCTGGCTCCTGGGCCCACCTGGGCAGGGGTGGCGGGGGCTCCTGGGAAAGAGCGATTCCCTTCCCGTGGCCTCCCTTCTGCTTCCCGCTTTCTCTTCTCTGGTGCAGGCTGCTCTTCATTTTGTTTTTCTCTGTCCTAATAACCTAAACACTTGGCACAGTCCACCTCAGCTGATGGGCAGTCGGCCGATGGTCCCGCTGTCCACGTGGCTGGGCTGGCGGCCGTCACGTGCTCGCAGGGAGGAGGCCAGGTCGGGCAGCCCAGCACTGGCGCCCCAGGCACAGTGAAGGCTCCTGGAGATGGAAGCGCCCCCTTCCCTTCCCTCCCCACGACGGGAGAGGAGTCAGGAGGGCTGAACCACCCCTCCCTCCACCCTCCAAGGCAAACAGCCCTAGCCGCCAGACTCGCACCCAGTTCGAGGGCTTCTGTGCTCCAGCTGAGCGAGGCTGACCGTGGCCAACAGTCTGGGCCGTCCTGCCCACTCCCTGTCAAGCAGCAGTGGCAGCACCCCAAAGCCGGTATTCCCACACATTCCAACCTGCCCTTTGGTTTCTAAGACATAAATATTTGCTCTTCCATTAAGAAAATAATCAGAAGTTATCCTTTAAATAGAGTGTACACACGGGTGCCCTTCAAAAAGCAAATGCTGGTCTTGCTGAAGGTGGAAGGACAGAGGCAGGCTGGGCGGCTCTGGGAGCATAGACCTGCCCTCCCTGGAGTGCCTCCACCTGCCTGAATGTTCTGGAAGCTCAGGCACCTGAGACTGAGGCAGGAGGAGCCCACACGCCCAGCAGAGGCTCCACGGTGAGGCCAGCACCACACTGGGGCCCGGGTAGCATGGGGGTGGGCTTCTGTCTGGGCATGAACACTTCTGGGCCCCAAGTCTCCGCAGGACCTCACTGGAGAGCATCTGACCTTGAGAGAGAGAGAGAGAAGCTGTGATTCAGCTTGAAGGTGTGTCTCTGGATCTTGGCTTTGCCCTGTACTGGGGGCACGACGTGGACAGCGGCTCACTGGAACCAGGCTCCTCCAGTTCTCTTTGAGGGAAATGCTGGCATCCCAGCTTCTGTGTACCACAGCCCCTCCCTGGTGGATGAAGCTGGAGCCGGTGGTCCGGGCCGGGCCGTGTAGAACCCACAGTGGACACTCCGCAGCCCTGCGCACAGTGGCCTTGTGGTGGCCAAGCTGGGATCATTTATACACCGGGGAACTAGCAAATTCCAGCTGTTTGTCTGCAAGCCAGTTACCAGCACGTTGCTGGCTCTGGCCTTCAAAGCCCTCTCACCTCTCAACCCTGTGAATCAAGGGCTGGAAAGAGTATCTGAGGAAATTCCTTGGTGGTCCAGCGATGAAGACTTACCTTCCAATGCAGGCGCTCTGGGTTCCATCCTTGGTCAGGGATCCCACATGCCTTGGGGCCAAAAAAAACCACATTGTAACAAATTCAATATTGTATTGTATTCAATATTGTATTCAGTATTCTAACAAATTCAATAAATACTTGAAAAAAAAAATGGTCCACATCAAAAAAAAAAAAAATCTTAAATGAAATGCCAGCAATAGGAGGCCTTCTCTGAAGGATCTGAAGGAACACCCAAGAAAACAAGCTAACAGTGACATAAACCCCCAGGCCACACTCTCTAGTCCCCAGCAGCCCTTCGCTGGAGGGCAGGCTCCCTACGGGCATGGTGGGCTGCCCACCCTTGGGGACACATGCTGAAGGGCCCCGCATCTGTGGCCTCCGGGCAGTCCTGAGCGTGCCCCCCACTCCCCACGCCATGGCGTGTGTGGCCACACTGTTTTGGCGTGCTCATTGCCTTCTTTACATATTTACAGAGAACCTGAGACCTCTTTGGACCTGGGTGCGTGCAGTCTGAGGCCCGGCCCTTGCTCTCTCCCCCAGGGACTTCTATAGGATGGCCTCCCTTCCGCTTCCCACTTTTTTTACATCCTACAGGATGCGATCCCTGATGGGTCCCTGCTGAGGGAACCCCTTGGGGGAGGGCGGGGACGCCTGTGATCTCACTCAGGCCCTTGCGTGACCTTCTGACTCAGGTTCCCCGCTTCTCCTATCTAGAACCGCGTAGGGCATCGTGCATGGGGAGCGAGCTGCTGCCCAGCAGGGGCTCAGGAGGGAACAGCTTCCGCTCCATCCTGACCATGTGATCCTGCCACCCTCCCTGGACTCACCCAGAACTTCCTGGGTCTGGCTGGAGAAGGGTTTCTTTCTTTTCTGCAGTAGGAACCAAAGAAACAGACCACCTGAGTAGGGGCAGGGGTCCCGGATGTGCCCCACAGGAATAGTCAGGCAGGCAGCTGGGGACTTCTAATTAGGAAACCCTCGGGTGCGATCACATGCCCAGTGTGGGGCCATCCTCTTTATCCTCCTGGAAAGTGTGACTTCACCTAGAGGACCTCCAGGCTAAGCTCTCCCTTCCTCGGGAAGCTGCTCAGTCCTGAGCCCATCTGGCTGGCCTCCCTGTCCTTCTTGCCCCTCCTGGGTCTCCAGCCTTCAGGGGACCCTTCAAATGGTCTTGGATGTTCTGCCATCCTCTGATAGTGGAGGACACTTCTCCACTTGTCCTGAAGACCAGGTAGCTTCTTGCCAGGTGCCCACTGCATTGACATTCTGGAAGGTCTTCAAGGGCAGTTGTTCAGCCACTCAGTCATGTCTGACTCTGCGACCTCATGGACTGAAGCACGCCACGCTTCCCTGTCCTTCACCATCTCCCGGGGTTTGCTCAAACTCATGTCCATTGAGTCAGTGATACCACCCAACCATCTCATCCTCTGTTGTCCCCTTCTCCCCTTGCCTTCAATCTTTCCCAGCATCAGGATGTTTTCCAGTGAGTCAGCTCTTCACATCAAGTGGCCCAAGTACTGGAGTTTCAGCTTCAGCATCAGTCCTTCCAAAGAATATTCAGGGTTGATTTCCTTTAGGATTGACTGGTTGCCTTCTGAGGGCAGGCGTCCCATGAAAGGCAGACCTACCTCTGTGACCACACAGGTTCCAGCCATGCAGCCCTGCCTTGGAGCTTGTGGGACGGGGAGACAGCGTGTTTTGGGTGGGGCTACTGGGGCGGGGGTGAACAGCCATTGCCTGGGGCCTTGGAGGCTGCCTGTCCAACAGCAGAGCATGTATGACTCGCAACTCCAACTCCCAAGCCAGAGAGAGTTGCAGGTGGGCCGCGCGTGGCCAACATCTGCCTCACACAGGCCATCTGTCGGGGTGTGCTCCCGTGCTCACTCCAGATGGAGTCTCCTGCCAGGGAGGTTGGGGACACTTGGTTCTGTCCTCCACAGTGTGACATCTGGACTAGTTTGAGTCAAGACGGAAAACAGATGGAATGTTCCCTAGATGACCCTCCCTCATCCCACTTTCCAGTGGCTCTCAGACCACATTGAGAGGGTCAGAACACTGTCCCTCTCCAGGTCGTAATACCCCTTGGAGTGGGGTCCTAGAATGACCCTCTACTTACCTTAGGTGGAAACAGAGTCCACAGAGCTCTCTGGGGCTGGGGGGCAGCTCGCATTGAACGAGTGGGATGCTCTGAGCCCACACGTTCCCGCAGGTACTGGGGGCCACGTCCCACCCCTACCGCCTCCACGTGGCTTGTAGCACCCCTTGGACATTTCCCACTGGAGAACCGGCAGCAGCCCCCAGCCCGGGTTTACGGCTGGGACCGCAGATCTACCCCTCTCTCCAGGATCCACCTGGGCGGGTAGTGATGGCCCTCCACCAATAAAAACATGACCCCAACACCCCAGACTTCTCCCTGCTGTTCTCAAAGCACTAGCGGCTCGTCAGACCTGTGCCCACCCCCTAACACACACCCCTCGCAACTCCTGTCCTGTCACCCAGGACTCTCAGGATGGGGTGAGGCCGGTCTCTTTCCTTGAGGAGCTCAGGAAAAGCTCAGCTCTTCTCAGATTCCCTCTGGGGAGCTTGGTGGAGTCCACACTCGCCCCTCTGGGCCGGCTCAGAGAGGGAAGGTAGTGACAAGAACCACACACAGCAGACAGATTCCTGCCCAGTCCTCAGGCCCTGCCTCTGACCCCACTCAGCTGATTGCCTGCGAGGCAGGTGACCAATGGATGTGGCCACAGGCTGGGAGGGACATCAGGGCCAGAGAAGCCTGGAGCCAGGAGGAAGAGACCTCAAGGTCAGCAGGGCCACGGGGACACTCTTCTGGGGGCAGAAGGAGGGACAGGATGCAGCGTCTGCTTTTAAAAGTCATGGAGCGATTTTCTTGTGTTTTAGGGGACAAAAATGCAGAGCATGAAAACCATGATTGCAGGGCTTTAGTCCCTACGGGCAAGGCTGAGTCAGTGGTGATGTTAGCTCTGAGTTGACCGAAGGGAAACCAGGAAATAAAAACACATCTTGGACCTGCTGAGACCTTGCTGTGGCCCGCGAGTGACGGAAGTGTGGGCAGCACGGAGCTGGCTCCGGTTCGCAGGCTGTTTCTGGAAAGGGCCAGGGAGGAAATATTTTAGGCTCTGTGGCCCCTTGGTCACTCACAATTGCTCGGCTCTGCCCTTGTGTCGAGAGAGAGCTGTCGTGGATGACAGGCAAATGAGTGGTTGTGGCTGTGTGCCAATAAAACTTTATTTACAGGCCCTGAAATGTGAATTTTGTACAATTCCCACGTGTTGTAAAATCATCACCTCTCCTCCCGTTCCTTCTTCTCTTCGTCCCCTCCCCTCCGCCTCCCCTCCCCACTCCTTCCCCTTCTCCTTTTCCCTCCCCCTACTCCCCTTCCCTCCCGCTGCTCCTCCTTCCAGCCCTGTAAGTCTGTTAAACCCATTCTCCACCAGAGGAGGGTTGGCTACAACCAAGCCAGCTCTGAGAATCCTGTCCAATGCTCTCGTTTACTGGTGAAGTGAGGGACCCACTGACAGGAAGGAAGGGACTTGGGGAAGTTCTGTGGGCACACGGTGGCAGAGCCTGGACCAGGGCCAAGCCCACATTCACCAGCACTCATTGCTTCCACTGCTGGGATCCTGGTGTGTGGTGGGCCTGTACCCCCTGACCTGGGCAGCACCCTGTCCCTTTGGGGAACAGGTCTGAGCCTGATGGCTCTGGAGGCCACGGGTCTCAGAGTCCAGCCTTCGTGGACCCCAGGGACCTGAATGCCACCCCCCAACACCACACCACCCCAGTTCCATACCCCTCCTGGCTGATGCAACTGGCACAGGAGTGGACCAGCCAAGCAGCACTGTGAGGGCATCTATGGGTGCGGGAGGAAGGGGCTGCTGCCCCTCTGGGGTCTCTAAGCTGGACCACCACGCGGGTCTTAGGGTGCTGCTGCCAGGACCCCTGTCCCCAGACTCCTGAGAAGTCCCCTCTGCAGGAAGAGAGAGGACTAGGGTGGGAGAGAGCAGAGAGGTGGGGGAGACAGCCCCACGCCCGAGGCCCATAGACCCATCCCACCCAAGACTCCTGTTGTGCAATATTTTGAGTTGGGAGTTTGTTTTCTGAAGTTCCATATCTCGAGCGCGCCCTTGACACTTCCTGAAGGAGAACCACAGGGAGGACGCTGGGCCAGAGATCCTGGTAGAGCAGCTGCAGGGCCGGGAGGGGCCGGGAGCCGGGGAGGGGGCTGCAGGGAGGGACCTGAGCAGAACCAGTGGAAACCCAGCACCCCACAGGACCCCCTCAGAGCTGCTGCAGGAGACTGGAACCGGCCTGGCAGGCGCGGCCCCACCCCTGCCCCGAGTCCCTCTGGGGCTCTCTGCTCCCCGGACCCCTCCGGGTGTCCAACGCCACACTGTGAGCTGTTGCTGCACAAGAAGGAGACGAGCCCTGGGAGCTGGCAGCCACGCAGGAATATTTCAAGGGCCCAGGAAGCTGTCAGACTGTGACGTGTGACAAAAATCCCCAAATGTTTCAGGGCCAGGAAACCCATTCAACCTTCGCGTTTCCTGGCCAATGGTCCCTTCAGATCTGAGCGTCTCCAGCACAGATGTGCGGTGTCCTGCGCGGGGCCCACCACTGATCCCACAAGGGCCTGAAACGCCAGGTGGGGTTCTGGCCATTCTGGTCAGCGGCAGTGGGTGGAGACGAGAACAAAAGACCAGCTCTACATTAGAGCAGCCCTTCTCTGAGGCAGCGAGGGGCCGAGGGTGGGACCCGAGGGGGAGGCTGCCCTAAGTGAGGAGGTCAGTGGCCAGGTGTGGACACCACAGACTCCTCTGAGCCTCGCTGACAGCAACCTGGAGGTTGAGGTCACCCCTCGAAGCTGAGGTCTGGCCCCACCCACCAGGACACCTGGGATGGGCAGGCTGGGCGGGCACCTGGCTTGTCCTTTCCTGTGCGGGGGTCCTGGTGGCCTTGGTGAAGGTGGCCTTGTGTGCAAAGGAAGGAGGAGGAGGGGGCCTCCCTGCCTATCTGGGAAACCAAGGCAGGAGGGGAGCCTCGGCTCTACTGCACAGAGACTCCAGGGGACACCCTCACAGAGGACAGACGCCTGCAGGCTGGACAAGCAGAGGGCTGCTGCGCTGGCCAGTGCAGGCCCGGAAGCCCCTGGGCTTCCCACATGACCACCTGCCTTGCAGTGTTCTGCAGAGTCCTCAGTGCGGAGGAAGCCGTGGGTCTGGGGCTCCAAGATGCCGAGGGGGTTGGAGCCAAGGGGGTCCTTTAGACACTTGCTTCTCTCAATGCTCCATTGAAATCGTCACAATGGCAGTGTTCGGTACTGATATTAGAAAAGACCCTGATGCTGGGGAAGATTTAAGGTCAAGAGGAGAAGGCGGAGACAGAGAATGAGATGGCTGGATGGCATCACTGGCTCAACGGACGTGAGTTTGAGCAAACTCTGGGAGATGGTGAAGGACAGGGAAGCCTGGCGTGCTGCAGCCCATGGGGTCTCAGTCATACATGACTTCAGTTCAGTTCAGTCGCTCAGTTGTGTCCGACTCTGTGCGACCCCATGAATCGCAGTACGCCAGGCCTCCCTGTTCATCACCGTCTCCCGGAGTTCACTCAGACTCACGTCCATCGAGTCCGTGATGCCATCCAGCCATCTCATCCTCTGTCGTCCCCTTCTCCTCCTGCCCCCAATCCCTCCCAGCATCAGAGTCGTTTCCAATGAGTCAACTCTTTGCATGAGGTGGCCAAAGTACTGGAGTTTCAGCTTTAGCATCATTCCTTCCAAAGAAATCCCAGAGCTGATCTCCTTCAGAATGGACTGGTTGGATCTCCTTGCAGTACAAGGGACTCTCAAGAGTCTTCTCCAATACCACAGTTCAAAAGCATCAATTCTTTGGTGCTCAGCCTTCTTCACAGTCTAACTCTCACATCCATACATGACCACAGGAAAAACCATAGCCTTGACTAGACGGACCTTAGTCGGCAAAGTAATGTCTCTGCTTTTGAATATGCTATCTAGGTTGGTCATAACTTTTCTTCCAAGGAGTAAGCGTCTTTTAATTTCATGGCTGCAGTCGCCATCTGCAGTGATTTTGGATCCCCAAAAAATAAAGTCTGACACTGCTTCCACTGTTTCCCCATCTATTTCCCATGAAGTGATGGGACCCGATGCCATGATCTTCGTTTTCTGAATGTTGAGCTTCTTTTTCACTCTCCTCTTTCACTTTCATCAAGAGGCTTTTTAGCTCCTCTTGCAACTGAACAACAACAGTACAGGAATATGTGTGTAGACCCTGTGTATTTCACCATAATTTATAAAGAGCATTCCACATTTAATGACTGTGATTTAAAATATCTAAAAAAATGTTAAGAGATCTGAGTCCTCCAGCAACTTAGCTGACCTCTTGAAAGCCACGGCCAAGGGGAGGTCTGTTCTGGAAGCAGATGGCACCAGGGTACATCCTAGAGGGATGTACTCCCTCTCTTCTCCCCCAGCTTTACTTCCCCTCCCTTCCCCCTACTCTCTTCCTCCCCCACTCCCGCTCTCTCTCCAACTCCCCTGCCACTTCCTGCCACACACTCATCACGCACTCCCTTTCCCAAGCAGCGCCAGGCCCTTCTTGCTGCCTCAATCCCAGGTGCCTGGCTGTGGATCCCACTCCACCAGACTTGGGTCTCGTAACTGTGGGTGAGAGCTGCTCTGGTGTGGCGTCTGACAGAGGAACTTGGACTGAGATCCTGGCCTTCCTGGCTGTGGCATCCCTCCTGGCCCCGTCTCTTGACTGGGTGTGTCAGGTTCTCCCGTCTGAGGTTCAGGAGAGGACGTCTGGGGCTGCCTGGCCCCTGGGAGCTCTGAGCCTGGGTTCTCTGCGCTAGTTCTGAGGGGACAGCACCGCCACACACAGAGACTAGCTGATAATTAGTCACCAACTTCCCTGTAGCTCAGGCCGTAAAGAATCTGTCTGCAATGCAAGAGACTCAGGTTCAATCCCTGGGCTGGAAAGACTCCCCTGGAGGAGGAAATGGCAACCCACTCCAGTATTCTTGCCTGGAGAATCCCATGGACAGAGGAGCCTAGCATGCTATAGTCCGTGGGGTTGCAAAGAGTTACAACTGAACGACTAAACTCTAGGACTAGTTGCCAACAACCTAGTTGAGGGTTCTTGCCCCCTTTTCTTGCTGGCATCTCTGCTGTTCAGCCTTGTACCTCCTTTCCTCCTGGGGCCTGTCACCCCAACAGAGTGAACCCCAGTCAAGTGCCTATAGGACTCGCCAGGACCCCTGGGCAGGTGGGCAGATGGGCAGGTGGGCAGTCTGGCGGGGATGCTCAGGGCCTGTGCTCAGACCCCCATCATGCAGGCAACTACAGACATGGTTTAAACTCTTTCATCCTGACTATAAAAATAATACATATTCATTCATAGAGAATTTGAAAATGAAGAAAACTTAAAAAAAAAAAACCAAAAAACAGAAGGGAAAAAGCACCAGCCATCTACCACACAGAGGGAACACAGTCAACATTTTGGGATGTTTTCTCCAGCACTGCCTGTTTCTGTGCGTTTTAAAAACAGAGCTAAATATTTAATGTGGGTGTTTTGTGTTTTCTTAGACTTGGATTCGTCTATTCAGCACCCTTTTGTCACAGGGCCAATGGTTTTAACTACATGTTCTTATCTTCTGTATTCTTGAAAATAGGGACATTCTCCCCTCCCTGACTGCCCACCCCCTCCCCAGAGCCTCCCGCATTGGTAACACGCTGGCTCACTGGAGCACGTTTACTCACAAACTCACCAACCCCAGTCTATGGCCACAACCCTCTTCACCTAATGCTCACACCAAGCCCAATCTGCCCCCGCCCCAGACCACCCCAGGGCCAGGTACGAGGAACAAGAGATGCCCTCTGTAGCGCAGACCTCAACAGGATGATTTATTTAGTCCAGTCCTGCACTGTGCCCTTGCCCTGCCTCTCGTGCAGGAACCCCAATCAAAATCTGGCCTCGGCTTCCCCTCACTTGGCTCTAGCCTCCTGATCCAAGCCTAGTGTGTGTCCCCTTTGCTGGGTAAGTAATAGAAAAGCTTCTTTTAAAAGCATTTGGCCTCTCCTCATTGCACTCGGTCTTCCCTGTGGCTCAGCTGGTAAAGAATCATCCACCGGCAATGCAGGACACCTGGGTTCAGTTCCTGGGTTGGGAAGATCCCTTGGAGAAGGGAACGGCAACCCACGCCAGTGTTCTGGCCTGGAGAATTCCATGGACTGTTTAGTTCATGGGGTTGCAAAGAGCTGAACACAACCGAGTGACTCTCACTTCACTCCTTGTGGGAGGGCTTCCCAGGTGATTCGGTGGTAAAGAATCCACTTGCCAGTTCAGGAGACACAAGAGACATGGGTGCAGTCCCTGGGCTGGGAAGACCCCCTGGAGAAGGAAATGGCAATTCAGTCCAGCATTCTTGCCTGGAGAATCCCACAGATGAAGGAGATTGGTGGGCTGCAGTCCATGGGGTTGCAAAGAGTCGGTCGTGAGTGAGTGACTGAATACTCATGCTCTGTAAATGAAACCCCAGATTGGAATATAGTGTGTGTATCACTTTTGTCCCCTAACATGACAACATAGGTATTTTCCAAAGTCATTAATATTACTTTTAAATGTAAATGTAATGAGAGAATAATATCTTCTCCTATGGATATGGATATAGCAAAATTTCTCCTTTTCATGATGTCTGCTTTGTTTCTAATAACCTTGTAATTATCCAGAGATGAACATTTTGGGAATCAATACTTTCCCATGTTTTGGGATCTTAGGTTTTCTTGTTGCTGTTTAGTCACTAAATTGTGTCTGACTCTTTGTGACCCTATGGACTGTAGCCCACCAGGCACCTCTGTCCATGGGATTCTCCAGGCAAGAATAATGGAGAGGGCTGCCATTTTCTTCCCAACCCAGGGACGGAACCCTCATCTCCTGCATCTCCTACATTGGCAGGCAGATTCTTTACCACTGAGCCGCCCAGGGAAGCCCTTCAGTTCAGTTCAGTTCAGTCGCTCAGTCGTGTCCAACTCTTTGCGACCCCATGAATCACAGCATGCCAGGCCTCCCTGTCCATCACCAAATCCCAGAGTTCACTCAGACTCACGTCCATCGAGTCAGTGATGCCATCCAGCCATCTCATCCTCAGTCGTCCCCTTCTCCTCCTGCCCCCAATCCCTCCCAGCATCAGAGTCTTTTCCAATGAGTCAACTCTTTGCGTGAGGTGGCCAAAGTACTGGAGTTTCAGCTTTAACATCATTCCATCGTGAATGCTCCCTCAGCAACCTTATAATCATGATGATACTCTCTTACTTTTCTTAATCCTTTCTTTTGGCACAGCAAAGATGATTAATGAAAGCATATTCTCTTCCTTTTAAGCAAAATTATAAATTAAAAGAAATTAGTTTTTTAAAAACTGTCCTCAGTAAAAACTTCTGGAGTGTAAACACCAAAATCTCTCCTTTTAATGCTGTATTTCTGCTTTGTTTCTATTAACTTTTAATTACCCTGAGATAAACATTTTAGCAATCAATACTTTTCCATGTTTTGGGATTGAACCTACGTCTCTTGGCAGGTGGGTTCTTTACCACTGGTGCCACCTTGGAAGCTGCTTCCTTAGGTTCAGTTCAGTTCACTTCAGTCCCTCAGTTGTGTCCGACCCTTTGCGACCCCATGGGCTGCAGCACACTAGGCCTCCCTGTCCATCACCCACTCCCGGAGCTTGCTCAAACTCATGTCCATCGAGTCGGTGATGCCATCCAACCATCTCATCCTCTGTCGTCCCCTTTTCCTCCTGCTTTCAATCTTTCCCTGCATCAGGGTCTTTTCCAGTGAGTCAGTTCTTCACATCAGGTGGCCAAAGGATTGGAGCTTCAGCATCAGTCCTTCCAATGAATATTCAGGACTGATTTCCTATAGGATTGACTGTAGTCATCTCCCTTCAGTCCAAGGGACTCTCAACACCACAGTTCAAAAGCATCAGTTCTTTGGTGCTCAGCTTTCTTTATGGTTCAACTCTCACATCCATACAGGACTACTGGTCTGTTGCTGTTTAGTCAACAACCTGTCTCTTATACACATCTAGATGTGTATAAGAGACAGCTGTAGTCATCTCCCTTCAGTCCAAGGGACTCTCAACACCACAGTTCAAAAGCATCAGTTCTTTGGTGCTCAGCTTTCTTTATGGTTCAACTCTCACATCCATACAGGACTACTGGAAAAACCATAGCTTTGACTATACAGACCTTCGTTGGAAAAGCAGCGTCTCTGCTTTTTAATGCACTGTCTAGGTTTGTCATAGCTTTTTTCCCCAAGGAGCAGTTTCATGGCTTTCAATTTCATGGCTGCAGTCACCATCTGCAGTGATTTTGGAGCCCCCAAAATAAAGTCTTTCACTGTTTCCCCAACTATTTGCCATGAAGTGATGGCTCTTCTCTTTCACTTTTATCAAGAGGCTCTTTAGTTCTTCTTCACTTTCTGACATATTGATGTTTCTCCCGGCAATCTTGATTCCAGCTTGTGTTTCTTCTGGTCCAGTGTTTCTCATGATGTACTCTGCATATAAGTTAAATAGGCAGTGTGACAATATACAGCCTTGATGTACTCCTTTCCCAATTTGGAACCAGTCTGTTGTTCCATGTCCAGTTCTGACTGTTGCTTCTTGACCTGCATGCAGATTTCTCAAAAGGCAAGTAAAGTGGTCTGGTATTCCCATTTCTTGAAGAATTTCCCACAGTTTGTTGTGATCGACACAGTCAAAGGCTTTGGCGTAGTCAATGAAGCAGAAACAGATGTTTTCCTTGGGTTAGATGCACAGACATAGGAGGGCTGGATCAAAGGGACGTGTTCAGGTGGGCTATTCATGCTGAATCCTCTAGAGTCTGCCTGCTTTTGCACTCTAATCACAGCCAGCCCTGAGGATTATCAGTGACACACAGTTCCACCAGCTTGACAGGGAACACATGGTGCCATGGCCCTCGTTGCTCTCATGGCTGGTAAGTTTGGACTGTCCTCCTTGCAGTTTATGGTCATTGATATTTGCTTTCTGGAGAATTCCCAAGTTCTGTTCTTGGCCTGTCTTTCCAACTGGGGTCACTGAGACTTTTTTATTTTGCATATTAAGGGGATTCTCGTGGACTGAATAATGCCTCCCCCTAAGTCATATGTTGAAGCTCAAACCCCAAGCATTTCAGAATGTGACCTTTTTAAGAAATAGGGTCCTTGCAGTTATAATTAGTTACATGCATGCTCAGCCATGTCTGACTGTGATCACAGACACTGTAGCCCACCAGGCTCCTCTGTCCATGGCATTTCCCAGGCAAGAATACTAGAGTGAGTTGCCATTTCCTCCTCCAGGGATCTTCCCAACTCAGGGGTCTTCCCAACTCAGGGGTCAAACCCATATCTCCGGCATTGGCAGGAGGATTCTTCACCACTGAGCCACTTGGATATGGTGGACTCCTAATCCAAAATGACTGATGTCCTTACAAAACGGGGAAATTTGGACCCAGGCATGCCACATGAAGATGAAGGGAAATCAGGTGAGGTAGCCCAAGCCAAGGACCTCCAAGAATGTCTGCAAACCCCCAGAAGCTGGGGGAGAGTGTGAGACCAGTTCTCCCTGACAGGCTCAGGAGGAACCAACACTGCTCCCACCTTGATTCTGGACTTCCAGCCTCCGGAGCCAAAACAATACATTTCCATTGTTTAAACCATTCTGTTTGTGGTACTACGGGAGCCTCAGGAAGAAAACGCATGGATTAAACCCCTGTCTGCAATGCTTGCCAACGTGGTCTCTGGTTCTCCCATGTGGGTGATGAAAGGCACCTCCCGTCACCTCTTGCCCGGGACCCTGGTGGGTGAGTTTCCCTGGGGCTGGCCTGCATGTCTTGTCTCACAGAGCGAGATGAGCTGCCTGCGCCCCTGTCCCCTTGGAGACGAGCTTCAGGCTGTTCTGAAAGGAGTCCAGACAACACGACATAAATAGCCCTCCCTCCTGAGCCCTCCTTCCTTGGTCCCCCAGTATCTGTCACCCCAATAACTGGAGCGGAGATTCCTGATGCGGTCTCCACCCCAGCATTTGATGGCCCTGGTGTTCTCAGAAACCAATGTCAGCTGAGAGCTGCATGCGCCCAGCACTAGCAAAGAGTCAGAGACTGAAGTGCTTCTGCCCACCAGCTGGATATTGAGTGAGGGTCCCCATAAGGACTGGCCAGTCCAGCACAGACAGCTGGCATGAGGATGGTGCGGACATGGAGAATGGCGGGATGTGGATGAAGGTGTTCAGGCCCCCCAGTGCCTCTGTCCTGCTTGGTCGGAGCCACTAGGACCAGCCACACACACGCCGAGGTCAGCTATAGGACAGGGCCGTGTTTTCCACCCCATGCACCCACAGCACTGTGTGTCGTCCTTCTCTCTGCTTTCTGCCCATGCCCACCTGTCCCTACCGGGAGACGGGGGCTGCAAACCCACCTCCCAAGCACCCATGCCCCCAGCTGCTCAGTTGGCTCTGCCCCTGGGAGAACCAGCAAGGATGGGGAGATAGCTAGGATCAGCTCTTCCTGCTTCAAGTTGGCATTAGTACTCACTAGGATCAGGGCAGGAATCCCTGCAGGGCCGAAGGTCAGCACAGGCTCAGTAGAGCCAAGAGTAGCTCCTTGCCTGGGAAAGGCCCTCCTGCCTTTCTCCTCTCCAAGCCCGTCCCTCCCGCTCCTGCTCTCTCAGCACCAAGGGAGCCAGGGCCCCCTGTTGGATCTCCGGCTGGTTTCCTGGAGGGACCCTGACTGCCAAGCACACTGCCCTTAGGGCATGAGCAACCACAGCAGCACACACCTGCATCGCTACTTCTGGGCCTTGCCCTGCAGGTCCACGTGCCCACAAGGCATGGTTCATGCAGAGGACCCTGTGCAGAGTCATCTTCAGTACCAAACTCCTGTGTTCCAGCTAAACATCCAGGCTGTCAGGAGCTGCATTACGGTAGAGAAGGAGCGCCGACACATACTGTCAGCCAAAGCCCAGAGCTCACAGCACGGGCCACGATCTCTGGCCGGAGGAGGTGAGAGTGTGTGTGCTAGCTGACAAGGACATGGGCATCCAGGTTGTACTCCTGTTCCTGGGAAGCGGGAATGAGAGGAAGGCAGACCTGGCTGTGCATGGGCCCTGTCGTGCCTTCAGAGCTTTAGAGTCTGTGCCACAACACAAAGCACGTGTGAGAATGTGCTGTGTGTTCAGGTAGTTAAATTCAGTTAAAATGACTATTTTAGGAAAGATCCTGCTGCAAGAGGCAGGCAGTGCTCTGGGAGTACATATGGGCAGGAGAAACCTGGCCCCCAGCGAACCCTTGTAAACTGGATGAGCTGTGCCTCCAGCAGCCCAAGCCCCAGGCCCACAGCCTTGGGGACACTGCTGAGGGAGACTTTCCCTGCCCCGAGGCCTGAGGAAGGTTATTTGGGGGCTGGTGAGTGCGCCTGCTGATCTGGCCGTAATGAGTAGGTGCAGCTGGGAGCGGACGTGCCTAATGACAGGCCACGGGGCTGCCCTGCAGAGCCAAGCCCCGGGACCCACTTCAAAGCAGCGCGCTGGCAGCAAGGGCAGAGCAGTCTGCACTGCTGCTTCCAAAGGGTTCATGCCACCCCACCTCCACCAGCCAGGCGAGCCCAGGGTGGGGGGTGGCGCCCTCGGGGAGGCATGAAGGAAATATGCCCATCTCAGCCCCACGGGAACAGGTTACACAGGGAAGCTGGCCTCCCCACGCCTCTGATTGCCACAGGAAGTCTCCAGCAGTGGGAACGGAGGCGCTGGGGCCTGAGCAAATGTTGGTCCAGAGGAGAGGAAGGGCAGGCTGACTTCTCTGCCTGGCTGGGCTGCGGTCCATGACCATCGCTGACCACCACGAACTCAAGAAGCATGACTTTTCATATTTTTGTTTCAAACATATGTGTATCTGAACAGTGGGTTATGTACTGGAATCTGGTTTTAATGTTTCTTTATTGAAACCTTAGGTTGAACCTTGTGATGGGAAGGCTCGAAAGCCCCTCCAGAAGCCTATCTCTGTAGGTCCTGACTCGCGTGTGCTCTGCTCAGAGGCCTCTCCCCTCCCTCCCATCAGCCCAATGCCACTGTCCCTCATGGCCAGCCCTGTGGGCAGAAGGCCTTTCTTCTCTCCCCTCTGACACATGCATACATGACCTCCTCCACAGGGACAGATGGACTGCTGGTGCAGGGGTCCCAGCCTCCTGCACTGACCCTCCCTGGCCCCTGGGCACACCCTGCAAAGGGCCAGCCAGGGGTGATGCCGCTCCTGGGAACTCACCAGGCTTGGAGTCGGTCTAGAGCTCTCTGGCTGTCGCTCAGCAGTGCTTGCCGCTAAGATGCCAAACTCAGAATTCTGTACTTTAAGCATGGTGAAAAGACACAGTGAACCTCGAGCACTAAGATTCATCTTCTAGCCATTTCACCAGTCACTTGTATCTTTCCCAGGCTGAATAATAAAGTGGCAGACACTGGTTTCCTGACACAAATTGGAGTCTGTCCCCAAATAAATGAGTTGCAACACTAAACAGTCACTATTAATTAAGCACACACACAATTTACTCCTTTTAAAAATAACCCACTTGAAAAGAAATTAGGTGATGTCAGGAAGATGGCAGACTAGGAGGTCCCAATGCTCTTGCCCCGACAGAAACAACAATAACATTGAAGCAACAGCTATATAGAGATGAAAATAGCTCCGAGAGAGCTCCACAGTGCCATAAAGAAGCTCAGAGGCACACAAAACTGAGAATGGCCGTGTAGACAATCGCAGCAAGCGTCTTACCTGCATCACGCTGTCCCCTGGTTTGGCACACCTGGGTGCTGAGAGGGACCCTTTGACATGACCTCCCCTATGGGGGAAGGACAGCCCAACACCCTGGAAGCCCTCAACACCACTGCAGACACCTGCAGTTTTCACTGCCAAGGACCACCGCCCCCCCCCCCCAGTCTTTGCTATGNGGGACCCTTTGACATGACCTCCCCTATGGGGGAAGGACAGCCCAACACCCTGGAAGCCCTCAACACCACTGCAGACACCTGCAGTTTTCACTGCCAAGGACCCCCGCCCCCCCCCCCCAGTCTTTGCTATGCTCAACCAGTTGACACAAGTGTCTGAAGTCTATGCTGCTGCTTCCCACTCACCCCCGAGCCAACCCCAGAGAGGGAAGGCGCTGCTGCTGGGCCACTGCAGAAAAGGAGGCACCATGGCACCCTGAGACCTCTGGCCTGGGGTCAACACATCCCCCATGATGGTGTGCACCCCAGAAGCCTACTCCACAGCTGCTCTGCCCACACCCTTGCCTCAGGCTTACCCACCTGCTGGACCAGCACCAAGAGAGATCCCCTTGGCCACAGCTTTCCCACACGAAGACAGAGGGAACAGGAGGATACTAGAAGCCTTTGCCGCTAAGGTCCCCTCAGCCCTTGCTGCCACCAGGGACTCCCACAGCCACGGTGGACACCGACATCAGCTTATGCAGCAACACTGCTGTGCCCTCTGTGAGGCTGGAATCACTGCAAGGCACACTCATCCTTCAGAGTGGATTCTGTCACACACACACTCAGCTGGTGCCCTCACATCTACCTGTAGGTGAAGGCTTTCCTCACTGAAGCCCTATAAAGTCGAAAAGAAGTGACTTTCTCTCAAAGACAAAGATATCAACACAGGCAATAAGAAATAGGGAAAACCAAAGATGCATGACACCACCAAAGGAGCATAATACATTTCCAGTAACTAACCCCAAGAAATGGAGACCCACAGAGTGCCTGATAGAGATGAAAATAATTGTTTTAAGGAAGCTCTGCTGCTGCTACTGCTGCTGCTAAGTCGCTTCAGTCGTGTCCGACTCTGTGCGACGCTATAGACGGCAGCCCATTAGGCTCCACCGTCCCTGGGATTCTCCAGGCAAGAACACTGGAGTGGGTTGTCGTTTCCTTCTCCAATGCAAGCTACCAAAGAACTCAGGCAACTCAACAGAATCAAGAAAATACTACATAAGCAAAACCAGAAGTTTCACAACGAGATAGAAATCATGAAAAACAATCTAAAAGAAATTCTGGAGCTCAAGGATACGATGATTAGAATGAAAAGTGTGGTAGAGAGCTTCAACATCAGACTCAACCAGGCAGAAGAAAGAACCCACAAACTTGAAGACGGGCCATTTGAAATTATCCAGTCAGGAGGAAAAATGGGAAAGAACAAAGAAAGCCTATGAGATTTATGGGATACAAAACCAAGAACTAATGCATGCATCATTTCACATCCTGGCAAGGTAATGCTCAAAATCCTCCAAGCTAGGCTTCAGCAGTGCATGAACCAAGAATTTCCAGATGTACAAGCTAGATTTAGAAAAGGCAAAGGAACCAGAGATCAAATTGACAATACCTGTTAGATCACAGAAAAGGCAAGGGAATTCCAGAAAAACATCCCATCACTTCATGGCAAATAGATGGGGGAAAAGTGGAAACTGTGGCAGATTTTCTTTTCTTGGGCTCCAAAATCACTGTGGATGGTGACTGCAGCCATGAAATTAAAAGACACTTGCTCCTTGGAAGGAAAGCTATGACAAACCTAGACAGTGTATTAAAAAGCAGAAGTCCATCACTCTGCTGACAAAGGTCCATAGAGTCAAAACTACGGTTTTTCTAGTAGTCAGTATGGATACAAAAGTTGGACCATAAAGAAGGCTGAGCACAAAGAATTGATGGTTTTGAACTGTGGTGCTGGAGAAGACTCTTGAAATTTCCTTGGACAGCAAGGAAATCAAATCCATCAATACTAAAGAAAACCAACCCTGAATATTCATTGCGAGGACTGATGCTAAAACTCCAATACTTTGGTCACCTGATGCGAAGACCTGACTCATTGAAAAAGACCCTGATGCTGGGAAAGACTGGGGGCAGAAGAACAGGGTGACAGAGGATGAGATGGTTGTATGGCATCACCGACTCGATGGACATGAGTTTGAACAGGCTCCGAGAGTGGATGATGGACAGGGAAGCCTGGTGTATTGCAGTCCATGGGGTCACAAAGAGTCAGACATGACTGAGTGCTGAACTGAACTCACTGAAAATTCATACAGAGCCACAAAAGACCCTGCATAGTCAAAGCAATCTTAAACAAGAAGAACGAAGTTGGAAGCATCGCACTTTCTGATTTCAAATTTTATTAGAAAGCTATAGTAATAAAAACAGCATGGTACTGGCTTAAAAACAGACTATAGACCAACAGAACAGAACAGAGAGTCCAGAAATAAATCTGTGCACATCTGCTCAACTGATAAGCAACAAGGGTGGTGCCAGCTGTCGGGCTCTTAGAGAGAGGACATTTATATTCGGGTTTTCCAAGTGTTGTGATCTATGTTAACTCTCATTTTCAACCAAGGCAATGTTTTAAACAAGCTGTTGCTGTTTAGTCAACAACACCAACAAAAAACAAGGGTGCCAAGAACGCAAAGTGTGGAAAGGACAGTCTCTTCAATAAATGGTGTTGGAAAAACAGGATATCCACACACATGAAGAATAAAGTTGGACCCCTATCTCACATCACACACAAAAGCCAACTCAAAATGGATTAACCACTTAAACGTAGGACATGAAACTCTGAAGCTACTATAAGGAAACACAGGGGAAAATGTTCTTGAGATTAGTCTGACCAATGATTTTTTTTTTAATATGAGGCCAAAAATATAAGCAACAAAAACAAAAGTAGAAAAATGAGATTAACCCAAACTGAAGAGCTTTGGCACAGCGAAAGAAACAATCAACAGTGTGAAAAAGCGACCTAAGGAATGAGAAAGAACATTTGCAAATTATTGAATATATGTCTGGACTTAGCAGCAATAGCAGTAGCAGCAAGGGGTTAATATCCCAATGTATAAGGAAACCATATACCTCAATAGCAAAAAAGCAACAACAAAAAAAGCTGATCTAAAAATGAACAAAGGACCTTAATAGGCATTTCTCTAAAGAAGACACACAAATGACCAACAGATCCACGATTAGGTGCTCAATGTCACTCGCCATCAGGGAAAAGCAAGTTAAAGCCACAGTGAGATATCAGTTCACATTCATTAGAATGACTGTTATCAGAAGGACAAATGATAACAAATGCTGGCAAAGATGTGGAGAAAAAAGAACGTTTATACATTGTTGGTGGGAATATACACTGTTGGTGGGGAATTGTTATACATTATGGAAAACAGCATGAAGTTTCCTCAAAAAAAGAAAAAATAGAACTATTTTATAATCCAGCAGTCCCACTTCTGGGTATATATTGAAAGGAAATGAAATTAGATCTCAAAGAGATGTCTTTACTCTCATATTCACTGCATCATTTATTCACAACAGCCAAGATATAGGAACAGCCTCAATGTCCGCTGAAGGATGAACAGATAAGAAACTATGAGGTATATATACTTGGCAGTAAAGAATCCACCTGCAATGCAGGAGCCACAGGAGACTCAGGTTCAATCCCTGGGTTGGGAAGATCCCCTGGAGGAGGAAATGGCAGCCCACTCTAGTATTTTTGCTTGGAGAATCCTGTGGACAGAGGAGCCTGGTGGGTTACAGTCCATGGGGTTGCAAAGAGTCAGACACAACTAAAGTGACTTAGTATGTCATAGTATATTACTAAATTTGCCTCTTAAAAAAAAAAAAAATTCTCTCTCCAGAACTTTTCATCATTCTGAACTGAAGCTCTACACCTGTTCAACAGTACCTGCCCGTTTCTTGATCCCCAACTCCCTGATAACTGTGGTTTCACATTCTCTGTGAATGTGACTACTTGGAGTATCTCTTTTAAGTGGAATCACACCATGTCTGTCCTATCATATCTCAGTTATTTCACTCAACATAACGTCTGCAAGGGCTTCCCCAGTGGCTCAGCGGTAGAGGACCTGCCTGCCAATGCCGGAGCTCCTGGAGACGCAGGTTCGATCCCTGGGTCAGGAAGATCTCCTGTAGGAGGAAATGGCAACCCACCCCAGTATTCTTGCCTGGAGAATCCCATGGATCAAGGAGCCTGGCCAGCTACAGTCCACAGGAGGCAAAGAGTTGGACATGACTGAAGCAGATTAGCACATACATACACACTGTACGTATGCTTTACAAAACTTGTGAAAAAATAAACAAGAACTCTGTTGCCAAGTATAATGGGATTCCAATCTAGACTATTGGAAACTTTGGAAACTGGATTTGGAGAGTGCTGATGCTTAGAACAGACCCTGACATGCTGTGATCCAGGCCCTGGATTCTGGGCATCCTGTGAGAACAGCACAGTGTTTTAAAGGAAGCTCGTTCCCTGTCTTTACAGTCCTTGTGCATTTAAGGCGTGGAAGCTGTAGGGACCTGTCTTTTCTCCATTGTCCTGGATCTTGGCCACAGGAGACCTTCCAAAATAACTGTGCAGTTGTCATCATTGTTTGGGAGGCTGTTTTGGAACATTGGCTTAGTTCGGTGATGTGAGGGGATCCAGGAAAGGGCCAGCTGTCGGGAGGCCCCAGGACGCCAGGGAGCTGGGGGCAGATAGGAAGTCATGGGGGGCTGGGCTGCAGCAGCTTCTGAGGGGCCCCAGGGAGCACGATTCTGGCAAGTGTTCAGTCTTCATGGGGGAATAGGGAAAGAGGGAGGAGAAAGGAAGGGGAGGATCAGGCTAGGTTGGAGGGAAGGTATTATTGGAGCGGGAAGAGGCAGAAGAGGAAAGTGGTTCACAGAGGAGGGGGAGGAAAGAGATGATGATGTATTGTTTGGAGAGTAATTTCTCTGGCCTGGAGAACTTGTCCAGGGGATGATAGAAAAGCAAGTGGAGCAAGGGGGCGTGATGACTAACAGCCTGGTGTTGAGTCAGACGACGCCTTGCCAGCTTTAGCAGTGTGATTGGGGTCAGGCAACCCACACCCTCCAGCGGGCTGAGTAGACCTCAAAGGTGTTGTGGTGGAGGAGAGGGGCAGGTGAGTTTTAAAGGGACAAAAGCGTAATAATTTTCCTTTCTGTTGACGTTTTCTTTTGATTTCATAGGCCTCTGGAAACAGCAAAACATGAGTTGAAAACAGTCCTTTCACTGGTTCTTGCACCCCCAGGGGCTCACAGAGTCTCTAAGACCGCTGAAGTCTGCTCCCAGCGTCTGAAATTCTGTGACATGTGACGCATAATTGTGGTTGTTGTTCAGTTTGTGAGACATGTCCCACTCCTCTGAGACTCCATAGACTGTAGCCCATCGGGTTCCTCTGTCCATGGGATTTCCAAGGCAAGAATACTGGAGTAGGTTGCCATTTCCTTCTCCAGGGGATCTTCCTGACCCAGGGAGTGAACCTTCAATTTCTGTATTCAGTTCAGTTCAGTTCAGTCGCTCAGTCATGTCCGACTCTTTGCGACCCCATGAATCGCAGCACGCCAGGCCTCCTGTCCATCCATTGAACCACCTGGGAAGCCCAAGATTTATAAGATGTATTTGGTCTTCCTTCCCTTATCTGGCACAGGGTTCCTAAAACTCTTGGGATTTGCTGCCACAAGAGTGATAAAGGTGTCTTCTGTTATGTTAATGAGATGACTTTTGGAAAGCCCCCAGGTCACCTAGAGATGGGGCTGGTTGCCTGGGGACACAACCATGTGATTAGAAGGTCAGCACTTGCAGTCTCACCGCCATCTCAGGGAGGGGAGCTGGAATCTTAGATCAGTCACCAAGACTGATGATGTAATCCACCATGCCTCTGTAAGAAAGCCTCCCCCAAACCCCAAAAGGATGGCATTCCAGGTGTTGGAGGGCTCATGGAGCTCCGCCTGCTTCCCACAACCTTGCCATCAGCTCAGTTCATTCACTCAGTCACGTCTGACTCTTTGCGACCCCATGGACTGCTGCATGCCAGGCCTCCCTGTCCATCACCAACTACCAGAGTTTACTCAGACTCATGTCCATTGAGTCGGTGATGCCATCCAACCATCTCATCCTCTCTTGTCCCCTTCTCCTCTTGCGTTCAACCTTTCCCAGCATCAGGGTCTTTTCAAATGAGTCAGCTCTTCGCATCAGGTAGCTGAAGTATTGGAGTTTCAGCTTCAGCATCAGTCCTTCCAATGAATATTCAGGACTGATTTCCTTTAGGATGGACTGGTGGATCTCCTTGCAGTCCAAGGGACTCTCAAAAGTCTTCTCCAACACCACAGTTCAAAAGCATTAATTCTTCTGGGCTCAGATTTCTTTATAGTCCAACTCTCACATCCATACATGACTACTGGAAAAACCATAGCTTTGACTAGACGGACCTTTGTTGGCAAAGTAATGTCTGCTTTTTAATATGCTGTCTAAGTTGGTTGTAACTTTTCTTCCAAGGAGCAAGCGTCTTTTAATTTCATGGCTGCAGTCACCATCTGCAGTGATTTTGGAGGCCCCCCGCACCCCCCCCCCCGCAAAAAAAGTCTAGTCTCTCACCGTTTCCATTGTTTTCCCGTCTATTTGCCATGAAGTGATGGGACCAGATGCCATGTTCTTAATTTTCTGAATGCTGAATTTTAAGCCAATTTTTTCACTATCCTCTTTCACTTTCATCAAGAGGCTCTTTAGTACTTCTTTGCTTTCTGCCATAAGGATGGTGTCATCTACATATCTGAAGTTATTGATATTTGTCCTGGCAATCTTGATTCCAGCTT
>SJYX01008107.1:573830-617304 GCA_006410675.1 Oreotragus oreotragus | reverse complement strand
CAGATTAGAGCTTCATATTCTAGAACCTCATAAAAATACAGTATACATATTCTGGTCTTTTTTTTTTTTTGCTAAGATCTGAGATTCACCCAGATTGTGTTTGTCTGGTTGTTTAACTTTTCAATTGTGAATTTATATTTCATTGTATGGACAGATTACAACCTAGCCCTCTGTTAATGGACATTTGTGATGCTTTCACTGGGCATTTGCGACTTTTCTGAGTCATCTTGAAAGTACTTGAGAGGGTATGAAAACAGGAGCTTCTAATATTCTTGGCAAAGGCTTTTCTGGTGGAGAGAGGGGATGGGTCTTGATGCCTTAGATTTTGCTGCTGAAAATAAAAGAGTGGCTCTGATTGTGGCAGACATTCAATAAATGTTAGTGGAATCTCAATTTGATATAATTGTTTCTAGGCCCAGTGACCAGAAATAGATTGCTTTTTGGAGAAGGGTCAGAATTAGTCTTTCTAGAGAAAAGAAAATCTAGTATATTAAAAAAGAAGCAAACCAACTGAAAACCTGAGAGAGTCTGGCTTCTCATCTGATATATCTGTTTCAGGAATTTTTCAATTCTAACAAGCAGGTGAAATTTTCTATGCTAAAATTGTATGTGATGCTTTAGAATCCTAATTATGATACGTATTATCTGATTTACTTTATACACATTTCCTTTTAAATTTATGTACATTATCTCATTTAAATGTTGCTGTCAGAATGCAAGATAAACCCTTCCCCATTTAAAGATAAGGAAAACTGAAACTCAGAGATATTAAGTAATTTTCTCAAGTTTACAAAGTTAGCGGAAATTTGATCTTGGTTGCCTGACTCCAAAATTCATGCTTTCTTCATGGTAAGGTGTGCTTTAGGTTCACACCTCAGCACAAGGCAGCACATATTATGGAAATAATTACTGCCCCTTTTCCTTGATTTCCATTATTCCAGTAAGCACACTATANATCTTGGTTGCCTGACTCCAAAATTCATGCTTTCTTCATGGTAAGGTGTGCTTTAGGTTCACACCTCAGCACAAGGCAGCACATATTATGGAAATAATTACTGCCCCTTTTCCTTGATTTCCATTATTCCAGTAAGCACACTATACTGTATTTTCACTTTCTTTTTAAATTTCACCAGAATACGCCCAATAGCCCCAGTGCACGAGTGCGTGCTCAGTGGTGTCCGACTCTTTGCGACCCTATGGATTGTAGCTCATTAGGTTCCCCTGTCCATGGGATTCTCCAGACAAGAATACTGGCGTGGGTTGCCATTTCCTTCTTCAATAGGCCCAGTACTACCTCACTTAAGTCAGCAAATTGAATGTACCTACAGAAGACTGAATGGCACCCCACTCCAGTGTTCTTGCCTGGAGAATCCCAGGGACGGGGGAGGTTGGTGGGCTGCAGTCTATGGGGTCGCAGAGAGTCGGACACGACTGGAGCGACTTAGCAGCAGCAGCACGCTGCAGAGCGCTCAGCGGGTGGCGCTGTTTCCATGCTATTGGGACGACGTGCACAACCATTCCACCACTAGGCGGTGCTGTGCTGCCCGGAGAAGTGTCACTGCTGGAAAGCCCGGTCCACTCTTCCTGAAGCTGGCCCCAGAGCCCTGGAGAGACCTCAGTGAATTCTTTTCTCCAGCGTGGAACCCCACAGTCGCATCTGCCTGTGTATTCATCCAGACAGAGCTTAGTTAATAGGCTTCTGGACCAAGTTTAACCCACGAGACAGGCTTATGTTCAGCTCTCCTAGAAACATGGGAAACCGCAGAGTTCCCTGCACCAGCCACTGAGTCCATCTCTCCCTTCTTCCCCTCTTCTCTTCCAAGATACCGTTTCTTTTAATCAACTTTTTCCTGAAGTATATTTGGTTTACAATGCTGTGTTAATTTCTGCTGAACACCAAAGTGACTCAGTTATAATACATTCTTTTTCAAAAATAGTCTTTTCCATTATAGTTTATCATAGGATATCAACTGTTGTTCTCTGTGCAATACAGTAGGACTTTGTTTATCCATTCTCTATAGAAAAACTTCCATCTGCTCACCCTAGCCTCTTACTTCATCTCTCTCCCAGTCCCCTCCCCTTTGACAACCACTAGTCTATCTGTTCTTTATATCCGTGACTTTGTTTCTGCTTCACAGATATGTTTGTTTGTGTCATATTTTAGAGTCCACATACACGTGATATCGTATGGTGTTTTCTTCCTCTTTCTAATTTATTTCACTTACTCTGAGAATCTCTTGTTGCCAACATGTAGTTTTGATCCTACACATCCCAGGTCCAAGACAGTTTCACAGCAATATTCTGTTCTGGCTTTTCAGCATGAACAGGATTCTGAACAAGCCAGACACACTGATGGACAGAGGTGTCCCAGCTCCACCCTGGCGTTTGTCTGAAGCAGAAGCCTGCATGTAGTGCAGACACAAATCTGGATTCTGTTAACACTCTGTCACTTGAGGCAAATCTGAACTTCTTTGGCAAGTCTTTGTTTTCCAGGGTGAAAGGAGCACGCCCCCTTGTCCTGTTCTTGCCACGTTAGCACCTGGAGTTTCATCAGAGCTCGGTGGGAACGTGACACCGGGGAGGCTGTGTGACCTCAGTCAGAGGTGAGTGCTGCCAGCCTGCCTTATCCTTTCCAAAGCCTCCTCTCAACTGGCCCTGGGCAGAGAGCAGAAGGCTGCAGGCTTCGAGACACCTTGCCTCCTCCAGTTCTCCCAGCTGTGGAGTCAGCAGCTTCCTGGAGTCCAAAAGTCTTTCATTTCCCTACACAGGTTTCAACTTCCAGAAGGCTCCTCTCAGTCAAGCAGGGACAGGAGGGAAGAGAGAAAATCCAGTACTGGAAGTGGAAGGATGTGAATCTGGTGAGAAAGGAGTCAATCAGAATGTCAGAAGAAGCACTTCCCCAGTGGTCCAGTGACTAAGAATCTGGACTTCCACTGCAGGGGGCATGGGTCCCATCTCCTGGTTGGGGCACGAAGATCCCTCATGCCCCTCAGAGGAGGAAGGAGTGGAGGAAACCTTGGATCTAGAGAACCCAAAGACAGCGCTGCCTTTCCTGGACCTTTGCTCTGTTTCCAGGGGTGATGTAAGAGGTGTGAGAAGGTGAAGAAGGCCTTGAACTCAGGTCCTCAACCTTGAAGTTTCTGGGCCCTGTCAGCCCCATGGGCATCCTGGGTGTAATGGAGGAGTCAGAGCCCAGGCCAAGCAGACCTGAGTTTGAATCCCTGACCTACCACTTATGGGGCTTTGACTGCAGACTTGAGCTGGCTTTCTGCATGTGCAGAGTATGGATAGGAATTTTACCTCCTAAGTTTGTTGTATTAAATGAGACAAATATGTAAATATTATGTAAAAATTATATACAGATTCATAGATATAAATTATATTATATATAGATATAAGTATTATTTGGACTTCCCTGGTGGTCCAATGGTTAGGAAGGCTCTGTGCTTCCACTGCAGGGTCTACAGGTTTGATTCCTGATTGGGGGGCTAAGATCCCACATGCATCATAGCCAGAAAAAAAAATTCTTGAATAAAAATGAAAATACAACATAACTTAAAAAACAGTAACAAATAAAAATGAAATATATTATATGTATAGATATAAATATTATATGTATATGCCATTAGTACAGGGGCTTGCAGGTGGCTGACAATGAACAGTGGTAATCATTGTATTTTTCTGCCCTTGGTCAGTACCTTTGTTCAACCATGTGGAACTAATTCAGAGAAAACATGGCCTACTGTCCACAAGGGATTGCATTAGAAAAGAAAAAATCATAGAACTTTTGGCTAGCTAATATAGTGTGAAAAGTATTGGAAATTCTTGAACTTTAGGCAAAATCAAGTGTGTGAAGCCGCCAGGACCACAAGGCAAGCCTGCCTCAGCAGGGACAGCCTGACTCCCTGGCCCCTTCCTGCCACCACCCCCCAGCTGCTCCACTGGGGCCCATCCGCCAGGGCCAGGCCTCCCTGTGTGAGAGTGAAGGTTGTTTTTACCCTTGAAGAAGCCCAGATAATCAATGCCACGTAAGGGAGACTTTTAATCAGGTCCTTGGCTATTTTAGATGGAGGTGCTTATAGCAGCCAAATTAATACAATCATCCTTTAAATCCATGACCTGACTCCTGCCCACATCTCCAGCATTAATTGTCACTATATCCCCCTCTTTACCCCTGCTGCCCACCTCGTGGTCCCCTGACCTGTGCTTGGCAGGTGTCTGCACCTTCCTGCCACTTCCAGCAGCATCCCTTCACCCTCCCACCCTTCTTCCCTGAGCCACTTTGCAGATGACTCCTAGAGGATGAATGTAGACATCCATCCCAGAATCCCGAACCTTCGCTGCACATGACTATTTATTTCTCCATCCATGTCTTCCAGGCTGTCACTTCCCTGAGGGTATATAGCCCCTTCTCACAGCCAGCAGAGAACCCCAGGAAGAGCCCAGTCTGGGAGACAACTATAGGGGTTTGCCGAGTGAAGGAATAAAAGCGTGTTTCACTTTGTACTTAGATTTTATGCACATAAAGATTTCCTTAAGTACCATCCAAGCCAGTGTCTCCCTGAACTGTACTAACAGCTTATGCCTTAAACAGTTGGTCTGATGCTTTCTTTATTGCTGATATATCTATCCAGGAATATGTTTAAGTTGCTACCAGAGCAAGCAGTTCACTTTTACTTCACATATTCATATATTCAATCCTTCAAATAGTCACCATCTGCAAAGGAAAGGTTTCCCCACCTCACTGAATGTTTCTTGTCTGACTCCAGGTGGCAAGTTCCTTTCTTCTTCTTTATTTTTTTTTTCAGCTGGAGTATAGTTGTTCTACAATGTTGTGTTAGTTTCTGCTGTTCAATGAAGTGAATCAGCCATCTATCAATGTTGTTGTTAAGTCACTCAGTCATGCTCGACTCTTTGTAACCCCATGAACTATAGCCCACCAGGCTCCTCTATCCATGGGATCCTCCAGACAGACACTGCAGTGGGTTGCCATTCCCTGCTCCATGGGATCTTCCCATCTGTACTGGCTGAGCCACCAGGGAAGCATATTAAAAAGCAAAGACGTCATTTTGCCAACAAAGGTTCGAATAGTCAAAGCTATGACTTTTCCTGTAGTCGTGTATGGATGTGAGAGTTGGGCCATAAAGAAGGCTGAGCGTCGAAGACCTGATGTTTTGAACTGTGGTGCTAGAGAAGACCTTGAGAGTCTCTTGGACAGCAAAGAGATCAAAGCAGTCAATCCTAAAGGAAATCAACCCTGAATAGTCATTGGAAGCAGTGATGCTAAAGCTGAAGTTCCAACACTTTGGCTACCTGCTGTGAAGAGCTGACTCATTGGAAAAGACCCTGATGCTGGGAAAGATTGAAAGCAAAAGCGCAGGGTGAGATGGTTAGATAGCACCACTGACTCAATGGACATGAGTTTGAGCAAACTCCAGGAGCTAGTGGAGGACAGGGAAGCCTGGCATGTTGAAGTCTATGGGGTTGCAAAGAGTCGGACACAAAGTAGCAACTAAACAACAACAGCAATATATATGTGGCTTCCCTCTTGGACCTCGCTCCCACCCACGCCCATCCCCTTCTCCTAGGTCATCACAGAGCACTGAGCTGAGCTCTTCCTGCTGTACAGCAAGTTCCCACTACCTCTCTGTTTTACACACGGTAGTGCATATGTCAGTCACAGTCTCCCAATTTGTCACACCCTCCCTTCCCCCAGTGTGTTCACATGTCTATTCTCTGCATCTGTGTCTCTATCCTCGCCCTGCAAACAGCCTCATCTATACCGTTTCTCTCGTGAGACAGTAGACTCCATCCTGTCTCCTGGTCCCTACTGAGCAGGGATGCCCCTGGTGATTTTGGACGTGGCTGGCTGGGGTGGGCTGCAGAGGTGGGACTCTGGGACATCCCTGTCCCTACAGAGTTTGAAAACAGTCTGTGGCAAGGGGCGGGAGGTGGGGGAAGGGTGGTTTTAATGTGGGGGGCTGCTTTTCTAGGGCAAGAAGGGGTCTCCAGCCAGTCATGTTCTGGTTGCCCAGTCAGGGATCGTGTCCCTAGCAGGTGACTTCCAGGCGCCAGCTGGGTCTCTGATCTCGGTGACTGACAGATCCCACCCTCTTCTTCCCACCTTCCTGATCCACAGGGAGGTAGGAGGACCTCTGAGAGGTCAGGGTTGGGGAAGGCTGCGATCCATGGGCAGAGGGAAGAGCTGCTCTTGGGATGGACTTGTCAGGAGCGGAAGCAGAGCCGAGACTCTGGGAGAAGGCTGGTGGCCTTTTTGCTGCTGGTTGTCGCAGACCAAGTTGGGGTAAAGGTTCTGGGAATCTCGTTTCTTTTTTTCTGGGAAGCGTGTATCTTCTCCGTTTCTCTGACCTCATCTGCCTCTCAGGTGTCCGTGGGGGACAGCTCTCCTGCAGCATTGGGGTGTGCATAAGCACATGGGCTCCGGAACTAGGCTCCTGGTTTCAAATCCTGACCTTGCTTCTTCATGGCTGTGTGACCTTGGGCCATTCACTCAGCTTCCCTGCAATGACGATGATGATCTGTTATCTCTTCTGTAACGTGGGGTTCACCTCCGAAGGTTGCTGTGAAAATGACATAGAGTCATGCGTTAAGTGCTTACCGTGGCACTGGCCCAGCATAACGATAGGTGCTCAGTATACACTGGCTGTTACTGTTATTTCCCTTTCACTGTGGTCCCTTGGCTCAGCAGGGACTCTGCAACCCTGCAACAGATGCGGCAGGAAGCGCTGAGGCCAGATGTGGCCTCTGCACTCTGGGCTTATGGTGTGGAGACGTGGAGACCAAAGCGAAATACTAAAAGTGAAGAATTAGCTTGTGCTAAAACGTGTGCCACTGATACACACATGTTAGGGGTTCAGGAGAGCGTGGTGTGAGTTGAAGTCTTCACGGAAGAAGCAGAACTGGATTTGGGTCTGAAGGAGGGCAGAACAAGGGGAATTGGTTTTATGACTTTATGCTGGCCTCTCACTCCCCCGTCTCTGAGTGGTTCTTGCTTCCCCATCACGCAGTCAAACTGCTTCACTCAGGGAAATTCCCATGATGCCATTGTACCAGGTTGCTTCGTCATAGGCTTAGGCCACTGCTTTCTTTCTGTGTGTGTGTGTGTGTGTTTTTAAGATGTTATTTATTTGTCTATTTTTGGCCACGCCTTGTGGCATGCAGGATCTGAGTTCCCTGACCAGGTATCAAACCCACAACCTCTGCAGTGAAAGTGCAGAGTTTTAACCACTGCACCACCAGGGAAGTCCCATGTCTTTTTCTTTTTTTTTAAAGAATCAGGTTTTATTAAAACGTTTTGATTTTTATTGGAGTATAGCTGATTTAATAATAATGGGGTAGTTTTGGGTGGGCAAAGGGACTCAGCCATACATATACAAGTATCCATTCTTCACCAAACTCCNCAGCCTTGATGTACTCTTTTTTCTATTTGGAACCAGTCTGTTGTTCCATCTCCAGTTCTAACTATTGCTTCCTGACCTGCATGCAGGTTTCTCAGGAGGCAGGTCAGGTGGTCTGGTATTCTCATCTCTTGAAGAATTTTCCACAGTTTGTTGTGAACCACACAATCAAAGGCTTTGGCATAGTCAATAAAGCAGAAGTAGATGTTTTCCCGGAGAAGGCAATGGCACCCCACTCCAGTACTGCTGCTGCTGCTAAGTCGCTTCAGTCGTGTCCGACTCTGTGCAACCCCATAGACGGCAGCCCATCATTTTTTTTAAAGAATCAGGTTTTATTAAAACTTTTTGATTTTTATTGGAGTATAGCTGATTTAATAATAATGGGGTAGTTTTGGGTGGGCAAAGGGACTCAGCCATACATATACAAGTATCCATTCTTCACCAAACTCCCCTCCCATCCAGACTGCCACATAAACATTGAGCAGAGTCCTCTGTATTATAAGTAGGTCTTTGTTTGTTAGCCATTTCAAATATGTCAGTGTGTGCCTGTCCATACCAAACTCCCTAACTATCCCTTCCCCCCATCCTTCCCTCCTGTAACCGTAAGTTCTTTCTCCAAGTCTGTGAGTCTTGTTCTGTTTTGTAAGTTCATTTGTATCATTTCTTTTCCGATTCCACGTAGAAGGGATGTCATGCAAGATTTCTCCTTCTCTGAGTTATTTCACTCAGTATGACAATTTCTAGGTCCACTATGTCTTTTTAACTGTGGAAAAATGCAGAAGTCCAGGGGCTCTGCCATCCCACTGAAAGGTCCAACCTCGAGGCTCAGCACTGCCCCTGTCTCTTATACACATCTAGATGTGTATAAGAGACAGATGCAGGAAAGTGAAAAGGGAAAGTGAAGTCACTCAGTCGTATTCAACTCTGAGCGACCCCATGGACCACAGCCTACCAGGCTCCTCTGTCCATGAGATTTTCCAGGCAAGAGTACTGGAGTGGGGTGCCATTGCCTTCTCCAACTCCAGTACTCTTGCCTGGAAAATCCCATAGATGGAGGAGCCTGGAAGGCTGCAGTCCATGGGGTCGCTGAGGGTCAGACATGACTGAGCAACTTCACTTTCACTTTTTACTTTCATGCATTGGAGAAGGAAATGGCAACCCACTCCAATGTTCTTGCCTGGAGAATCCCAGGGACAGCGGAGCCTGGTAGATTGCCGTCTATGGGATCACACAGAGTCGGACATGACTGAAGTGACTTAGCAGCAGCAGCAGATGTTTTCCTGGAACTCTCTTGCTTTTTCTGTGACCCAACGGATATTGGCAATTTGATCTCTGGTTCTTCTGCCTTTTCTAAATCCAGCTTCTCTAGCACCCATCTGATTCCTCCTGAGTTATGTTCATTTATAATAAATGAATGTTTCTCTGTGAGCTGCTCTATGGAATAAATACATTCAACATAAAGGATTCCAGTCTACCAGTGTGACTGTCAGCTGGCTTGCAAACGTCCTGAAACGTTCACCGTCAGTCCTGTTGGTAGCCCCGGCAGGCTGCAGCACGCCCCTGCATGGGTACATCTGTGTCGTGTTAGCATTAGTCACTCGGTCGTGTCCAACTCTTTGTGACCCTATGGACTCTAGCCAGCCAGGCTCCTCTGTCCATGAATTCTCCAGCAAGAATACCAGAGTGGGTTGTGATTCTCTTCTCCAGGGGTTCTTCCCAACCCAGGGATTGAATCCAAACTGAACCACCAGGGAAGCCCACCTGTGTAACCATCATCCACATCAAGGCTGGAAACATATCCATTCCCCCACCAGTTACCTAGTGCCTCCCCTTGAAGTCAATCGTCACCCTCATCCACAACAAATTACTACTCTGATTTCTATCATCGCAGATTAGAGCTTCATATTCTAGAACCTCATAAAAATACAGTATACATATTCTGGTCTTTTTTTTTTTTTTCTAAGATCTGAGATTCACCCAGATTGTGTTTGTCTGGTTGTTTAACTTTTCAATTGTGAATTTATATTTCATTGTATGGACAGATTACAACCTAGCCCTCTGTTAATGGACATTTGTGATGCTTTCACTGGGCATTTGCGACTTTTCTGAGTCATCTTGAAAGTACTTGAGAGGATATGAAAACAGGAGCTTCTAATATTCTTGGCAAAGGCTTTTCTGGTGGAGAGAGGGCATGGGTCTTGATGCCTTAGATTTTGCTGCTGAAAATAAAAGAGTGGCTCTGATTGTGGCAGACATTCAATAAATGTTAGTGGAATCTCAATTTGATATAATTGTTTCTAGGCCCAGTGACCAGAAATAGATTGCTTTTTGGAGAAGGGTCAGAATTAGTCTTTCTAGAGAAAAGAAAATCTAGTATATTAAAAAAGAAGCAAACCAACTGAAAACCTGAGAGAGTCTGGCTTCTCATCTGATATATCTGTTTCAGGAATTTTTCAATTCTAACAAGCAGGTGAAATTTTCTGTGCTAAAGTTGTATGTGATGCTTTAGAATCCTAATTATGATACGTATTATCTGATTTACTTTATACACATTTCCTTTTAAATTTATGTACATTATCTCATTTAAATGTTGCTGTCAGAATGCAAGATAAACCCTTCCCCATTTAAAGATAAGGAAAACTGAAACTCAGAGATATTAAGTAATTTTCTCAAGTTTACAAAGTTAGCGGAAATTTGATCTTGGTTGCCTGACTCCAAAATTCATGCTTTCTTCATGGTAAGGTGTGCTTTAGGTTCACACCTCAGCACAAGGCAGCACATATTATGGAAATAATTACTGCCCCTTTTCCTTGATTTCCATTATTCCAGTAAGCACACTATATTGTATTTTCACTTTCTTTTTAAATTTCACCAGAATACGCCCAATAGCCCCAGTGCACGAGTGCGTGCTCAGTGGTGTCCGACTCTTTGCGACCCTATGGATTGTAGCTCATTAGGTTCCCCTGTCCATGGGATTCTCCAGACAAGAATACTGGCGTGGGTTGCCATTTCCTTCTTCAATAGGCCCAGTACTACCTCACTTAAGTCAGCAAATTGAATGTACCTACAGAAGACTGAATGGCACCCCACTCCAGTGTTCTTGCCTGGAGAATCCCAGGGACGGGGGAGGTTGGTGGGCTGCAGTCTATGGGGTCGCAGAGAGTCGGACACGACTGGAGCGACTTAGCAGCAGCAGCACGCTGCAGAGCGCTCAGCGGGTGGCGCTGTTTCCATGCTATTGGGACGACGTGCACAACCATTCCACCACTAGGCGGTGCTGTGCTGCCCGGAGAAGTGTCACTGCTGGAAAGCCCGGTCCACTCTTCCTGAAGCTGGCCCCAGAGCCCTGGAGAGACCTCAGTGAATTCTTTTCTCCAGCGTGGAACCCCACAGTCGCATCTGCCTGTGTATTCATCCAGACAGAGCTTAGTTAATAGGCTTCTGGACCAAGTTTAACCCACGAGACAGGCTTATGTTCAGCTCTCCTAGAAACGTGGGAAACCGCAGAGTTCCCTGCACCAGCCACGGAGTCCATCTCTCCCTTCTTCCCCTCTTCTCTTCCAAGATACCGTTTCTTTTAATCAACTTTTTCCTGAAGTATATTTGGTTTACAATGCTGTGTTAATTTCTGCTGAACACCAAAGTGACTCAGTTATAATACATTCTTTTTCAAAAATAGTCTTTTCCATTATAGTTTATCATAGGATATCAACTGTTGTTCTCTGTGCAATACAGTAGGACTTTGTTTATCCATTCTCTATAGAAAAACTTCCATCTGCTCACCCTAGCCTCTTACTTCATCTCTCTCCCAGTCCCCTCCCCTTTGACAACCACTAGTCTATCTGTTCTTTATATCCGTGACTTTGTTTCTGCTTCACAGATATGTTTGTTTGTGTCATATTTTAGAGTCCACATACACGTGATATCGTATGGTGTTTTCTTCCTCTTTCTAATTTATTTCACTTACTCTGAGAATCTCTTGTTGCCAACATGTAGTTTTGATCCTACACATCCCAGGTCCAAGACAGTTTCACAGCAATATTCTGTTCTGGCTTTTCAGCATGAACAGGATTCTGAACAAGCCAGACACACTGATGGACAGAGGTGTCCCAGCTCCACCCTGGCGTTTGTCTGAAGCAGAAGCCTGCATGTAGTGCAGACACAAATCTGGATTCTGTTAACACTCTGTCACTTGAGGCAAATCTGAACTTCTTTGGCAAGTCTTTGTTTTCCAGGGTGAAAGGAGCACGCCCCCTTGTCCTGTTCTTGCCACGTTAGCACCTGGAGTTTCATCAGAGCTGGGTGGGAACGTGACACCGGGGAGGCTGTGTGACCTCAGTCAGAGGTGAGTGCTGCCAGCCTGCCTTATCCTTTCCAAAGCCTCCTCTCAACTGGCCCTGGGCAGAGAGCAGAAGGCTGCAGGCTTCGAGACACCTTGCCTCCTCCAGTTCTCCCAGCTGTGGAGTCAGCAGCTTCCTGGAGTCCAAAAGTCTTTCATTTCCCTACACAGGTTTCAACTTCCAGAAGGCTCCTCTCAGTCAAGCAGGGACAGGAGGGAAGAGAGAAAATCCAGTACTGGAAGTGGAAGGATGTGAATCTGGTGAGAAAGGAGTCAATCAGAACGTCAGAAGAAGCACTTCCCCAGTGGTCCAGTGACTAAGAATCTGGACTTCCACTGCAGGGGGCATGGGTCCCATCTCCTGGTTGGGGCACGAAGATCCCTCATGCCCCTCAGAGGAGGAAGGAGTGGAGGAAACCTTGGATCTAGAGAACCCAAAGACAGCGCTGCCTTTCCTGGACCTTTGCTCTGTTTCCAGGGGTGATGTAAGAGGTGTGAGAAGGTGAAGAAGGCCTTGAACTCAGGTCCTCAACCTTGAAGTTTCTGGGCCCTGTCAGCCCCATGGGCATCCTGGGTGTAATGGAGGAGTCAGAGCCCAGGCCAAGCAGACCTGAGTTTGAATCCCTGACCTACCACTTATGGGGCTTTGACTGCAGACTTGAGCTGGCTTTCTGCATGTGCAGAGTATGGATAGGAATTTTACCTCCTAAGTTTGTTGTATTAAATGAGACAAATATGTAAATATTATGTAAAAATTATATACAGATTCATAGATATAAATTATATTATATATAGATATAAGTATTATTTGGACTTCCCTGGTGGTCCAATGGTTAGGAAGGCTCTGTGCTTCCACTGCAGGGTCTACAGGTTTGATTCCTGATTGGGGGGCTAAGATCCCACATGCATCATAGCCAGAAAAAAAAATTCTTGAATAAAAATGAAAATACAACATAACTTAAAAAACAGTAACAAATAAAAATGAAATATATTATATGTATAGATATAAATATTATATGTATATGCCATTAGTACAGGGGCTTGCAGGTGGCTGACAATGAACAGTGGTAATCATTGTATTTTTCTGCCCTTGGTCAGTACCTTTGTTCAACCATGTGGAACTAATTCAGAGAAAACATGGCCTACTGTCCACAAGGGATTGCATTAGAAAAGAAAAAATCATAGAACTTTTGGCTAGTTAATATAGTGTGAAAAGTATTGGAAATTCTTGAACTTTAGGCAAAATCAAGTGTGTGAAGCCGCCAGGACCACAAGGCAAGCCTGCCTCAGCAGGGACAGCCTGACTCCCTGGCCCCTTCCTGCCACCACCCCCCAGCTGCTCCACTGGGGCCCATCCGCCAGGGCCAGGCCTCCCTGTGTGAGAGTGAAGGTTGTTTTTACCCTTGAAGAAGCCCAGATAATCAATGCCACGTAAGGGAGACTTTTAATCAGGTCCTTGGCTATTTTAGATGGAGGTGCTTATAGCAGCCAAATTAATACAATCATCCTTTAAATCCATGACCTGACTCCTGCCCACATCTCCAGCATTAATTGTCACTATATCCCCCTCTTTACCCCTGCTGCCCACCTCGTGGTCCCCTGACCTGTGCTTGGCAGGTGTCTGCACCTTCCTGCCACTTCCAGCAGCATCCCTTCACCCTCCCACCCTTCTTCCCTGAGCCACTTTGCAGATGACTCCTAGAGGATGAATGTAGACATCCATCCCAGAATCCCGAACCTTCGCTGCACATGACTATTTATTTCTCCATCCATGTCTTCCAGGCTGTCACTTCCCTGAGGGTATATAGCCCCTTCTCACAGCCAGCAGAGAACCCCAGGAAGAGCCCAGTCTGGGAGACAACTATAGGGGTTTGCCGAGTGAAGGAATAAAAGCGTGTTTCACTTTGTACTTAGATTTTATGCACATAAAGATTTCCTTAAGTACCATCCAAGCCAGTGTCTCCCTGAACTGTACTAACAGTTTATGCCTTAAACAGTTGGTCTGATGCTTTCTTTATTGCTGATATATCTATCCAGGAATATGTTTAAGTTGCTACCAGAGCAAGCAGTTCACTTTTACTTCACATATTCATATATTCAATCCTTCAAATAGTCACCATCTGCAAAGGAAAGGTTTCCCCACCTCACTGAATGTTTCTTGTCTGACTCCAGGTGGCAAGTTCCTTTCTTCTTCTTTATTTTTTTTTTCAGCTGGAGTATAGTTGTTCTACAATGTTGTGTTAGTTTCTGCTGTTCAATGAAGTGAATCAGCCATCTATCAATGTTGTTGTTAAGTCACTCAGTCATGCTCGACTCTTTGTAACCCCATGAACTATAGCCCACCAGGCTCCTCTATCCATGGGATTCTCCAGACAGACACTGCAGTGGGTTGCCATTCCCTGCTCCATGGGATCTTCCCATCTGTACTGGCTGAGCCACCAGGGAAGCATATTAAAAAGCAAAGACGTCATTTTGCCAACAAAGGTTCGAATAGTCAAAGCTATGACTTTTCCTGTAGTCGTGTATGGATGTGAGAGTTGGACCATAAAGAAGGCTGAGCGTCGAAGACCTGATGTTTTGAACTGTGGTGCTAGAGAAGACCTTGAGAGTCTCTTGGACAGCAAAGAGATCAAAGCAGTCAATCCTAAAGGAAATCAACCCTGAATAGTCATTGGAAGCAGTGATGCTAAAGCTGAAGTTCCAACACTTTGGCTACCTGCTGTGAAGAGCTGACTCATTGGAAAAGACCCTGATGCTGGGAAAGATTGAAAGCAAAAGCGCAGGGTGAGATGGTTAGATAGCACCACTGACTCAATGGACATGAGTTTGAGCAAACTCCAGGAGCTAGTGTTGATGCTAAAGCTGAAGTTCCAACACTTTGGCTACCAGCTGTGAAGAGCTGACTCATTGGAAAAGACCCTGATGCTGGGAAAGATTGAAAGCAAAAGCGCAGGGTGAGATGGTTAGATAGCATCACTGACTCAATGGACATGAGTTTGAGCCAACTCCAGGAGCTAGTGGAGGACAGGGAAGCCTGGCATGTTGAAGTCTATGGGGTTGCAAAGAGTCGGACACAAAGTAGCAACTAAACAACAACAGCAATATATATGTGGCTTCCCTCTTGGACCTCGCTCCCACCCACGCCCATCCCCTTCTCCTAGGTCATCACAGAGCACTGAGCTGAGCTCTTCCTGCTGTACAGCAAGTTCCCACTACCTCTCTGTTTTACACACGGTAGTGCATATGTCAGTCACAGTCTCCCAATTTGTCACACCCTCCCTTCCCCCAGTGTGTTCACATGTCTTGAGACAGTAGACTCCATCCTGTCTCCTGGTCCCTACTGAGCAGGGATGCCCCTGGTGATTTTGGACGTGGCTGGCTGGGGTGGGCTGCAGAAGTGGGACTCTGGGACATCCCTGTCCCTACAGAGTTTGAAAACAGTCTGTGGCAAGGGGCGGGAGGTGGGGGAAGGGTGGTTTTAATGTGGGGGGCTGCTTTTCTAGGGCAAGAAGGGGTCTCCAGCCAGTCATGTTCTGGTTGCCCAGTCAGGGATCGTGTCCCTAGCAGGTGACTTCCAGGCGCCAGCTGGGTCTCTGATCTCGGTGACTGACAGATCCCACCCTCTTCTTCCCACCTTCCTGATCCACAGGGAGGTAGGAGGACCTCTGAGAGGTCAGGGTTGGGGAAGGCTGCGATCCATGGGCAGAGGGAAGAGCTGCTCTTGGGATGGACTTGTCAGGAGCGGAAGCAGAGCCGAGACTCTGGGAGAAGGCTGGTGGCCTTTTTGCTGCTGGTTGTCGCAGACCAAGTTGGGGTAAAGGTTCTGGGAATCTCGTTTCTTTTTTTCTGGGAAGCGTGTATCTTCTCCGTTTCTCTGACCTCATCTGCCTCTCAGGTGTCCGTGGGGGACAGCTCTCCTGCAGCATTGGGGTGTGCATAAGCACATGGGCTCTGGAACTAGGCTCCTGGTTTCAAATCCTGACCTTGCTTCTTCATGGCTGTGTGACCTTGGGCCATTCACTCAGCTTCCCTGCAATGACGATGATGATCTGTTATCTCTTCTGTAATGTGGGGTTCACCTCCGAAGGTTGCTGTGAAAATGACATAGAGTCATGCGTTAAGTGCTTACCGTGGCACTGGCCCAGCATAACGATAGGTGCTCAGTATACACTGGCTGTTACTGTTATTTCCCTTTCACTGTGGTCCCTTGGCTCAGCAGGGACTCCAACCCTGCAACAGATGCGGCAGGAAGCGCTGAGGCCAGATGTGGCCTCTGCACTCTGGGCTTATGGTGTGGAGACGTGGAGACCAAAGCGAAATACTAAAAGTGAAGAATTAGCTTGTGCTAAAACGTGTGCCACTGATACACACATGTTAGGGGTTCAGGAGAGCGTGGTGTGAGTTGAAGTCTTCACGGAAGAAGCAGAACTGGATTTGGGTCTGAAGGAGGGCAGAACAAGGGGAATTGGTTTTATGACTTTATGCTGGCCTCTCACTCCCCCGTCTCTGAGTGGTTCTTGCTTCCCCATCACGCAGTCAAACTGCTTCACTCAGGGAAATTCCCGTGATGCCATTGTACCAGGTTGCTTCGTCATAGGCTTAGGCCACTGCTTTCTTTCTGTGTGTGTGTGTGTGTGTGTGTGTTTAAGATGTTAAATATTTGTCTATTTTTGGCCATGCCTTGTGGCATGCAGGATCTGAGTTCCCTGACCAGGTATCAAATCCACAACCTCTGCAGTGAAAGTGCAGAGTTTTAACCACTGCACCACCAGGGAAGTCCCATGTCTTTTTCTTTTTTTAAAGAATCAGGTTTTATTAAAGCTTTTTGATTTTTATTGGAGTATAGCTGATTTAATAATAATGGGGTAGTTTTGGGTGGGCAAAGGGACTCAGCCATACATATACAAGTATCCATTCTTCACCAAACTCCCCTCCCATCCAGACTGCCACATAAACATTGAGCAGAGTCCTCTGTATTATAAGTAGGTCTTTGTTTGTTAGCCATTTCAAATATGTCAGTGTGTGCCTGTCCATACCAAACTCCCTAACTATCCCTTCCCCCCATCCTTCCCTCCTGTAACCGTAAGTTCTTTCTCCAAGTCTGTGAGTCTTGTTCTGTTTTGTAAGTTCATTTGTATCATTTCTTTTCAGATTCCACGTAGAAGGGATGTCATGCAAGATTTCTCCTTCTCTGAGTTATTTCACTCAGTATGACAATTTCTAGGTCCACTATGTCTTTTTAACTGTGGAAAAATGCAGAAGTCCAGGGGCTCTGCCATCCCACTGAAAGGTCCAACCTCGAGGCTCAGCACTGCCCTGTCTCCCACCCCACCCCTTCCCCCCGCCCCCATCCCATCCTCTGTCTCTGGTTTTCTGGCAGGCTGGGGCGGAGCGGAGAGCATTTTGGTGGGAGTCCTGGTGAGAGCCCTAAGGTACACCCCAGGCTCAAGGGTGCATGAACAGTGTGTGCAGAGCTTGTGTACACGGTGTCGTGTCCAACAGTTCTGAGTCAGGAGGCCTGGGGCAATGCCTAGAACTTTGCATTGTTAACAAACAAAAACAGTAGTTCTGATGAGGGTGGGTCTGGGATGACACTCCAACTGTAGCTAAAGGGGACTTTGTCCAAAGAAGAAAGGTAGCCAACGGTGAACGCCGTAGCAGAGGAGCAATTCTGAACAGAGTGAAGAGGATATAGACTAAGGAAAACTGTCAGCACACAGACTCAAGAATGCCGGGCATAGGACTTTCCAGCTGTATTTGAAGGAAGTCCCTGGTCCTCTGGACTCACCAACGTGCGGATGCTGAGAGGACAGTGGTTTGGTATCAACCCTACTTCACCCAGAGCATCTTCACTCTGACCTACTTCTGTATATGTGGGTTCTGTGTAAGACCTCGTTTGGAACGTGGGGACTGCTGAAAGAGAAACTGCTAACCTAGAGATGGAGTTTCAGTCCTTGGAAACACCCCAATCTCCTCTGGTAGCCTTTGGAGCTTGATGCCACCAGGTGCAGCTTGTTGAATCTTCAGAAGCAGGACACCTTTGGACAGGATGCTTCTGTCTTCCCTTGCTTCTCTTCTCTCTTTAAGCCGCCTGTTCTGAAATGTCTGTGTCTTTCAGATCCATTTGAATCTTTCCTTAGAAAAATTCACACACCAATAAACTCCAGCATTCAATTTCAGTGGGGTTCTTGGGCTCCATGAAGGCCATCCATGAGTTTGTTAATCACTTTTCCCTCTAAACTTTCATTTTACTTTATTTTTTCCCCAAGTCTTCTCAACTAGACGTTAGGTCTGTTGAATGCAGAAACTGTGTATCCTCTATAATGGTGGTCTCTAAAGTGAAAGAACAAAATTATCCATTGTAGAAGAAAACATTAGAATTTCTACTTATTTTTAACCCTTGCCCCTTTCAATTTCTACTTTTCTGTATGATCTGCAATGCTCATTTTATTACTAGAATAGATCACTTACTTAAATAAACACTCCTCTATTGGAGATGCCTGTTAAAAACCTACTGAGAAGGGACGTGATTTCAGAAGTTTGGGATATCCTAACTGGTAGAACTTCTATGTTTTGTTGCTGCTTGCACTGAGCATTCTGCTAGGCATTGGAGATAGACCAAAGCTTAGTGTGATTCCTACTCTCTAGGAGCTTATGGTTTACACTTGCACATAGTAGGTGGAGCTGAGATTGTGTCTGGTTTATTTGACTCCAAGTTAGTAAGTACATGATGAGTTCATTTTTTAAAAAGAAGAGTCTCTCGGTAAATATTTAGAAAGTGACTCTTCATATCTTGTGAGACGTTTGGCTTTAAGGAAAGGTATCCCATAGAGATGCCCGAGTTCATACAAGATGTGAAGAAGAGTGTCTGAGTTTGTAGTTATCTTGGTTAGAGAGGTACTATTGATAGTAGTTCAGGAATTTTTACAGAGAAAGTGACGATGAGCGGCTGTCTTTTTGGAAGGATGAAGTTTGGGACTCATGCAGCGATTCCACTCCTGTTATTAGATTTTGTTAGACTGGGTCTTAGCAAATGATGGAGATTACAAGGTGGAGGTGAGTGTACAGCTATCCGAAGCCACTAGTGCTGCCTCAGGATGTCCTGAGAAACTGAGATAAACATTGGGCAGAGGGGCGGAGATGAGAATGTGGCTGAGCAGTTAGTATACCAGCAGAGCTGCAAGGACTCTGCAGCAGCCCCGAGGATCAAACCCAGAAAAGAGAATGTTTCTCATAGCAACCGCCATACCCGACCCATCTCTCAACAGCTGTCAACCATTTATTAGTGGGTCTCCGCTGAAGCCAAGGGCAGACGGAGGGAGAGCAGACAAATGGAGAAAATAAAATTGTGTTAATTACCAGTCCGTTTCCATGATGCAAAGGTGACCCAGTCTGTCATCTGCCTCCCCAGGGCTGGGGTTTTGTTGGGTCTGACATTTGCGGCCAGAGCTCCCAGCGGGCATCTGTTGCCCCCATTGCCATGGAGACAGCAGCTGCAGCAGCGTCTCCTTTGAGAATATGCCGCCCCAGATTTCAGGAACTGTTCTGGAAGCATTTGCCCCGACAGTGCCTGCTAATCTCCCTTTCATTTGCAATTATTTTATCGCCTTGATTCTCGGCTTTGGCATCGTTCCCAAAGTGAACTCTGCTCCCCGACGCTGGGGTCCGTGGGGACGTGTGAGCACCCCAGCCCCGTCTGGGTGGAGATGAAAGGACCATGGAAGGCAGAGGCTACCCAGGAGCACTACAGTCTTCAAACAGGCCCTGTCTCCTGTCCGCGGCCCTGGGAGGGCCCCGGGCTGATTGAAGTGGCCCGAATTATGAAGCCCAGAGCCTTTGAGGCCAGCCGCCCCATCGAGGCCAAGAATAATTGAACAAATAGTTTATCTGGCTAACCAACAGCTGTAGAGCCCGGGCGATTTGGAGAGGATTAGGGGCAAGCCGAGAGAGGATACTCCCACAGGGCCCTTCAAATCCTCACCCTGAATACTACCAGCGAAGAACACATGTCGAAACCCTGGAACTGCTTTTCAAGTCTGTTTCTCTCCCTTTCCAAGGGACGCTGTTCAGTGCCTCCAAGAATTTTAAGTGGCTCAGGCAATCAAATTTGGGGTCCCTGATATTGGGTTCCTTCAGTTGCCTCCTTCAGTTCCCCCAAACCTTGTTTGATCCCCGACAGCTCGGATTCGTGCAGAAATTCTGATCCCTCCTGGAGATGCCCGAGGCCTGCCGCCTTTTCCTGAAGTCCGCATTGCTGGCAGCTGCTGTAATGTCTAAAGGTGGTGACAGGGCCAAGTTCAGGTTAGGATAGAAGGGGAGTCTAGGGGGGCTGTATGGAGAGCAAGGATGCAAGGAATCCTCTTCCCTGTGTGATAAGTTGGGGGAAAAAAAGCTCCAAATGAATCAAAATGGGCTGTTACCAAAAAATCCATATAAATACAAAAGAGAACTTAAGAGACTTTCTGTGTTAAACCTTTATAACGCTGAGGTGAGTAATATGTTTCTCACTCTCGTTCAAAATCCAGAAATCGCGAAACTATGGAAATTGCAGAAGATTGAGGAATTTAACAATATAAAAAGTTTTGCATGGCAAAACATCACTTGCAAGCATGATAAACTAGGAAAAATACATGCAACTCATATCACAGAGAAAGGCAGTCTTCCTAATGGGTAAAGAACCCGTAGCTGCCAATTAGCCAAAGACCAAAAATCCCTAAGGAAATTGGGGGAAGGATGTGAACACATAGTTCAAGGGTGGAAAATGGATATGGCCCTTAAGTATATAAAAATGATGTGCAATCTCGCTCAAGTCATGCAAATTAAAACTACACCATAATTTCATTTTTCACCTATCAGGTTGGAAAAAAACCCAGATTCGACAATGTGCTATGTTGATGTATCTGTGAGAAATTAGAACTTTCTTACATTAATGCTGACAGGTAAAACAGAAAGTAACTTGACCATATTTATCAAAATTACAAATACAGATAACCTTTGACCCAACATGATACTCTTGGGGATTTACCTTATAGAATATTGCACACTTGCATGATGATGTGCAAAATTTATTAAGTGCCACTGGTTTTTAACTGCAAAAAAAATGGAGAGGAATGGTTAAAAATAAACTCATCAAGAAGGAAGTGTTTAAATAAATTATGGTACCTCCCTAAAATAGAATACAATGTGCCTGTGACAAAAGAATGAAGAAGCTATCCACGAACTGATTTATAAGGAATATTAAGTGAAGAAACTCTCTTCCCTCGTGGCTCAGATGGTAAAGAATCTGCCTGCAATGCAGGAGACCCAGGCTTCAAATGGAAATTGTCAGGGACACTCACATTGTATCAGAACCCAGGGCCTTTCTGCACCCCTGCCACTTAATTTTGCTAAAAGCGAACTTCTTCTTCATCATCTTCTTCTTCTTTTTCTGAACTCCCTTCCCCCACCATGGTTTTTATCCTCGTTCTTTTCACTTTGAACTTCTAGAGCAGAAGTCACCAGCTGGTGACCTTCAGGTTGTATCTGATCTACAGACCTGTCCAGGAAAGACACCGCTGTCTTTGGGTTCTCTTTATCCAGAATTTCATCCACTCCTCCTTCAACCAGGCCTCCATGCAAGGGTCTGGATAAATAAATGCAAAGACCTGAAGTGAGAGTAGCTTGGTGTGGTCTGGAATAGCGAGCTGGGGGCTGTGCTGGAACTCAGACTGAGGGCCCCAGATGATGGCAAATGCTGGCCGTGGGCCTTTTTTAGTGCACTGTGAACTGCAGAAAGGGTTTGGATTTTATTCTAACTGCAGTGGAATTAACTGAAAGAATTTAATAAAGGAGATTAATATATTAATAACTTGATTTATTTACAGCTGCTATGGAGATAAAGATGACAGACAAAATATTTTCGTTCATATATATTAGAAATGCAATTGAGAAGTTTAAAAAAGTGTCAAGTAAAAACCGCATTGAGGGACTTCCCTGGTGGTTCAGTGGCTAAGACTCCATGGTCCTAATGCAGGGGGCCTGGGTTCTATCCCGTTAGGGAACTGGATCCCACATGCTTCAATTTAGGATTTGTATGTTGCACCTAAAGACCCCACATGCTGCAGTGAAGATAGAAGATCCCATGTGCCTGAACTAAGACCTGGCAGAGTCAAATAAATAAATTTTTAAAATAACATCAATAAATTCATCACATGTTAACATAACACAATTTTCATTTTAAAAATATTTTCCAAAGCAAAGAAATTTTAATGAGAAGAGTAGCATTGTTTTACCTGTTTATAACTCTGTCTAATGTGTGTTTAAAAGAAGATAGTTGAATTCTCATCCTTACTTCTGAATAAAATGTGTTGTGATGCATTGCTCCCATTGCAATGTACAGAGAAAATTTGGTTTCACACAGATATGTAGTCATAAAGAGAAGAAGTATTTAATAGATAATCGGGGATTTTTTTTTACCCAAAAACTGACAAGTAGATGTTTCTTAAAGGATAGCTGCAGTGTGGAATCTGAAACCACATGGGTGAATTTCATGCTCAGATTATGAAAATCCAACGGTCAGTCACGCACTTGAGTGGATCTTCACCCCTGCGTGATTTAGTGACATCATGCCCTGGTCATTTGGAAAACAGTGACTCACTGAGCAACGAAAATAGTGACTTCCAAATGTTGACAGATTTCATTATACATGACAAAAAATGCCACGTTTGTTAACGACACCACTGACTCCACTGGAAAAGTCTTTCAGGGTTAGGAAGTGGTCTAGTTTACAATGGCAGATACACAGTTTCCAAAATTATATTTTTGCTTGAAAGGTCATTTTATCATTGGCAACAAATGCTGTCAACTGCTTTTACTGAAGTGAGAGGCTCGTTTTATTTATTTTTGAGAAATTTATTATAGATTATTATAGGAAGTTAAATATCATTTCCTGTGTTATACAGTAGATCCTTATTGCTTATCTATTTTATGTACAGTTCAGTTCAGTCGCTCAGTAGTGTCCGACTCTTTCACCAACTCCCGGAGTTCACTCAGACTCACGCCCATGTACAGTACTGGGTGTCTATTAATCCTATACTCATTTATATCTCTCCTCTTCCCTATTCCCTTTGATAATCATAAGTTTGTTTTCTAGTCTTTGAGTCTATTTGCTCTGTAAATTGATTCCCTTATACTGATTTTTAGATTCTACATATATGGTATCACATAATATTTGTCTTTGTCTGACTTACTTCACTTAATATGACAATTTCTGGTCCATCTGTGTTGTTGCAGATGGCATTATCTCATTCTTTTTTGTGGCTGATATTCCAATGCATACATGTACCACATTTTCTCTATCTGTCCACCTGTTGTTGGACACTTAGGTTGCTTCCATGGCCTGGCTGTCGTAAACAGTGTTGCTGTGAATAGTGGAGTACATATATTTTTTTGAATTAGAATTTTTGTTTTTTCCACATGTATGCTCAGGAATGGGGCTCTAGATCATACAGCTCTATTTTTAGTTTTTTAAGGAAACTCCATACTGTTTTCCATAGTGGCCACACCAATTTACATTCCCACCAACAGTGTAGGAGTATTCCTTTTTCTCCAGCATTTATTGTTTGTAGATTTTTTTTATGATGGGCATTCTGACCAGTGTGAGATGACATCTCATTATAGTTTTGACTTGCATTTCTCATAATTACTGATGTTCAGCATTTTTTCATGTGCCTTTTGGCCATCCATATGTCTTTTGGGGCTATGTCTACTCAGATCTTCTGTCCATTTTGTGATCTGGTTGTTTTTTTAAGATACATATTGAGTTGCATGAGCTGTTTGTATACTTTGGAAATCAACCCTTGATGGTGGCATCACTTGCAAATATTCTCTCCGGGTCAGTCGCTGTCTTTTCCTTTTGTTGATGCTTTCCTTTGCTGTGCAAAAGCTTTTAAATTTGATTAGGTCTTGTTTACTTATTCTTTGCTTTTAATTCTTTTGACTTGGGAGATGGATTTAAGAAAATATTGTGATAATTTATGTCAGATAATGTTTCGCCTATGTTCTCTTCTAGGATTTTTATGGTGTCATAGTTTATATTTAAGTCTTTAAACCATTGAGTTTATTTTGGGGTATGGTGGAGAAGGCGATGGCACCCCACTCCAGTACTCTTGCCTGGAAAATCCCATGGATGGAGGAGCCTGGTAGGCTGCAGTCACGAAAAGTCAAACATGACTGAGCGACTTCCCTTTCAATTTTCACTTTCCACTTTCACGCATTGAAGAAGGAAATGGCAGTCCACTCCAGTGTTCTTGCCTGGAGAATCCCAGGGATGGGGGAGCCTGGTAGGCTGCTGTCTATGGGGTCACACAGAGTCGGACATGACTGAAGTGACTTAGCAGCAGCAGCGTGGTGGGAGGGAGTGTTCTGAAAACATCACTCATTTTACTTTGTAGGTCCCATAAAAGGTCTATAAATAAATATTTCTCATTTCCTATGATTATTAAATTTGTCCATAGTGTTCCAGGTTTTTTATCATATGGGTGATGGAGGTCTGTGGAAATGAGGGTTTATACAGTGCAATCCTGTCTGGTATGATTCTGGAAAAGAGATTCAGGAATCAAGTTCCTGGATGTTCCCCCGCAAGAAGGACCTTGGCTATCACTTATTGCCTTAGACTCTGCTCTTGGCTGTAAAACAAACTCTCATTAAGGTCATAACAGTTCTTCACCTGTGTTAGAGAGGGAAGGAAAGCAGACGAGTGTCCATCCCAGGCATTTGTCTCTACTGATTCTGAATTAATAGTTTTCATTTAATTCATATGCACAGAAACATTAAGCATGATGTGCTGTGCTGTGCTAAGTCACTTCTGACTGTGAGACTCTACGAACTATAGCCTGCCAGGTTTCTCTGTCCATGGGATTCTCCAGACAAGAATACTGGAGTGGGTTGCCATGCCCTTCTCCAGGGAATCTTCCCGACCCATTGATTGAACCCAGCTCTCTTAAGTCCCATGCATTGGCAGATGGATTCTTTACCACTAGCACCACCTGGGAAGTTACCCATGTGAGTGAGTTTAAAATTTGCCAGGGGGCTGGGAGGGACAAGGGGGGACATTAGACCGACAGTTTCACCATTTTTCCTCTTTGAGATCCTATTGGTCAAGTTTTTCATCTGTAGCTGTAAGCAGCTGGGCTAGAGGACACCTCTCAGTCCTTCCAGATTTACAGCTGGCGATTCTGAGTTGCTGATGGGGATCCAGGGAGAGACCCAGGCGACTTTACAAAAGTCGTCCTCACTGTCACCTCTAGGGGGTGCTCCAGCCCTCCCGACAGCCTTGAAAAATTAAGGAGCCAAATTTTCAGCATTTCTCAAAGTTTCTGGGAACTTCTGAGGTCTTTGGTGAGATTTTCTGACTAGAGGAGGAATACGAAGCTGAGTCAGGGACAGGGTGAAAAAAAGTGACAACGGCAGTCCCATCTCAGGGAAGTATTACTACAACAGGTAAACCAGTCTCGAGTGATTGAATAAAAGGAGGATCCAGGTATGAAATGAACCTGGAGCTAAAGGCTAGTGCTGGGCAGGAGGTTGGGAAGGGAGCAGAGAGGTGGAGATTCGCTACTCTTCTGAAGTGATCACACTTATTGGTGCAAGACTGCACGGGGTGTTGCTAAAGCAGCAGCCAGCAATCAAGCCCAACCAGGGCTGGCTGTCAGTCACGTGGGAAGCCTGCCATCACAGAGCGTTAATGAGGGCTAAGACGAACTAAGTTCAGAAAGATGACAGTACTTGATAGTACTTGATAGTACACAGCAGAGGCGGTAACTGTCTGGAGATCCTAAGATCCCCTACAGGCGGCAGGCTAGAGGGATGAGCTGAGTTAGTAGGTGAGGAGGTAGGCTGACAGCAGTTGGGAGGGAGGGAGGAAGATGAGCTCTGGGGGATGTTGCCACAAAGGAGGTTCTGTTCTACACAGTCTGGAAGGGATGGAGGATTATTGTCTTGAAAAGTGGAAAGGAGCTGATAATGGCTCTTTCGCTGAGTAAGAGAAGAGGCCGAAGTGGCTGGGAAGGGTCAGGTCATGTTAAGGAGAACTGAACTCCACCCTGAGGACACTGGAAACCATCAGACAGCTTTAGGGAAGGGATTCAGGCAAGATCTTTCCAGCTGGAGGGGCAAACGGATGGGAAGGTAGCAAGATTTCAGGGACACCATCTGGGACAGCTGTCGTCACCCAGATGAGAGGTGACGTGGACAGAAGTGGGTGGAGAGAAGTGGGGGGAAATGAGACACGTTAGGAAGTGATCACACTGGGTTTTAGCAGAAGAACTTGGGAGAGGGGGAGGTTTCAAAAGTAAGGTTTCATTGAGGAACAAGCACAATTAGTACTGTTCTGTTCCCCTGAAGCAGTATAGATAATACGCAAGCATACTTGCTCCCAGGGAACTTCCTCCCCCCAGAATCAGATTGTTGCCTTTGTGTGGACAGGTAGCTGTAGAGAAGGAGCCCTGTATGCTTCACCACTAAAATATCTTCACGCTTTCAGCCTCGTTAAAGAAAGAGACGAAACTGGTGTCTGGCCAGTAACCAGAGATCTGGATTCATGTATCGTGTCCGTGATCAGGAATGGTTGCACATGGCTCTCAAGTCTGTTTAAGAAACATTTTCTCTTCCTGTGGTCTGTCAATATTTTGCAGTTCATCCTTTTCATCAGAGGTAGTGGTAGAGCACATGTGCCCCCAAGACTTGACTTGGAAGGAGATTGCTAGCTTCCTTCCCAGTAGGAGATGCTGGCTTTGCTGCTTCTGCCCAGGAGGCATCAGCAGCCTCAGAAAGGGCACTTGGAGGGCTGGGGACCAGGAACTGTGCCGTGCGTGAGGGCCAGAGGTTGGGATTCTAATGAAAGATTTTCCATCACGCACTGAACATGCTGCCCACTGCTTTTCTTCTTCTTTTTTTAATTTGACTGAGTTGGCTCTTGGCTGCGTCAAGTGGGATCTTTCACTGCAGCACACAGATTCTCTCTAGTTTTGGCTCACAGGCTTGGTTACTCCTGTGGCATGTGGGATCTTAGTTCCCTGACCAGGGAATGAACCCGGCTGCTTTGGATTGCAATGCGGATCTTAACCACTGGACCACCAGGCAAATTGCTGCCCACTGCTTTTCTGCTGTGTAAGATTAGCTGGGTGGTGCTAGGAACAGCCACGGGGTGGGCCAGAGGGAATTTGGATTTGCTGGAGATGTGGTCTCTGGACCGCGAGGGGAGGTGTGAGTGCACATCCTGTAAGTCCCAGCTCTGCACAGGCTCTGGCAAGTTCACAGGGTCCCCAGGCAACCACAGAAGACTGCTCTGGTCTCCCTTGCCCTTTCGTTCTTCCCATATATCCCCTGTAACAGGTGGATAGCGATGCCGAGGGAACAAGTACTGCTGTGATCAGGTGCTGGTTCATCCTTAGAATCTTACAGAGACTGTGCAAAAACTCCTGAAAAGTTCTTAAAAAATTTTTTTTAAATTGGAGTATAGTTGCTTTACAATCTATTAGTTTCTGCTATACAGCAAAGTGAATCAGTTATACATCCCCTCTCTTTTGGATTCCCTTCCCATTTAGGTCACCACAGAGCACTGAGCAGAGTGCCCTGTGCTCTATAGTAGATTCTCATTAGTTATGTATTTTATGCACAGTATCAATAATGTATACATAAGTCAATCCAAATCCCCCAATCCTCCCCAGTCTCCTTCCCCACTTGGTGCCCATACATTTGTTCTCTACGCCCATGTCTCTATTTCTGCTTTGCAGACAGGTTCATCTGTACCATTTTTCTAAATTCCATATATATGTATTAATATACGGCATTTGTTTTTCTCTTTCTGACATTTCACTTTGTGTGACATCTCTGGGACCACCTTGGAAAGTTCTTACCATAATCTTCTTCTCTGTGTTATTCCACAAAATATTTTCTGAGTGTCTACTATGTGCCAGACAACGTTCTAGGTTCATGGACCACATCTGTCCATAAACTGAAGCTCCCCTGTGGCCCCTTCTCTGCAGTGGGAGATAGATTAAAACAAACAAACAAACAAACAAAAAACACTAAACACAATCCACTCAAGGTTCTCTCCTGACTCAGGAGTGAAGGGTCCAGTGTCCTCATGTTCTCAGTGCTGGTCTTGAACCTGACCTCCTGGAAGACAGGCTGTGTGGTTGCTGAGTGAGGAAGGTCCATTCTGATTATGACCTGGGGAGGCAGGGAGCAGGATCAATCGTCAGATAAGTATTTTATGCAATATGTGAGCAAGTGAGTGAACTGGTAAAAGAAAAAAACAACAACAAAAAAAACCCAGAGCCCGTCAAGCACAAGTTATAGTCTCCATTTCTAATCATTTAAAAAGTTTATCCAGATGTAGGTAGGTGGATGTCAGAGTCAGGGTAATGACCCCAGATCAAGAAAGTGCTGCTTGGAAGCAAAGAAGGTGGGGGAGCCATGAGCTGAAGCCTGGCTTGATTAATATAGAACTGTGTGCCTGCTAAGTTGCTTCAGTCATGTCCAGCTCTTTGTGTCCCTATGGACTGTAGCCCACCAGGCTCCCCTGTCCATGGGATTCTTCAGGCAAGGATACCAGACTGGGCAGCCATGCCCTCCTCCAGGGAATCTTCCCAATCCAGGGATCGAACCCACATCTCCTGCGTTGCAGGTGGACTCTTTCCCCCTAAGCCAGTGGGAAAGCCCTATTACAGGGTTGATGCCGCTTATATCTTTTTCCCACATCAGAACGTAGGGAGAAGCCTACAGTTCTTCTGCCTGAAGGTTGGAACCGTAACTGAATGAAGGCCAGACGTGCTTGAAAAAATTCTCAAAAACGTCAAATGAGCATACAAGGGCCATGAGAACGCCACTGTTTCCTTCTGATCTTCAAATGCACGGGTGTCAGGATTTAGTCCATCACCTCTGAAGCGGCAGTTGGGGCAGTTATTAAGATTCTTCTGTGTTTGCTAATAATTATCACCCGATTCACAGTGGGTCCTTAAGTGCTCCCACTTCCTTTAATTAATGTGTTCTATATTAATTATTGGGGTGCTTTTATTTTGTAAGGGTGATGACTAAACCCATTGGCAGGTCTAGAACTGCCCTGTTGGCACTTGACTGACAAGGGTTTGGTCTCCCAGTTCAGCCCCATCCATTTAAGAGAGAGCATCATTCTCCCTTGACATCAGGTGTGGCCAGGGGGCCACTACCTGCCAGGGAACTGGGCCTCCTGGGGCAGGACCTTGTCACAGCTACTGACTAGGGAAGCTTGGTTCTGCTCCTGGCCACACAGAGCCAGCCAAGCAGCCAGAGAACAACACCCAGGACTGGGGTCCCACGAAGGAATGGCTTCAAGGCACGTAGTAGGTGACATTCAAGCTGGAGGCCCTTCCACCAGAGGCTCCCTGAAACTCAGATACTTGGGGAGCTTAGAGCATTCTTTTGGAATTCAGCTCCAAGCTCTTTGTGGAATACAGCAGGTGTTTCTGCCTGGCTTCTTCTTGGTTCCCTTGAGTTCTTTCCTAAAGCTACTCTCTGTTTCTCTGAGTCTCTCTTCAGTGAACTAAGATCATGGTATCTGGTTCCATCACTTCATGACAAACAGATGGGAAAACTGTGGAAACAGTGAAAGACTTTATTTTGGGGGCTCCAAAATCACTGCAGATGGTGACTGCAGCCATGAAATTAAAAGACCGTTGCTCCTTGGAAGAAAAGCTATGACCAACTTAGACAGCATGTTATAAAGCAAAGACATTACTTTGCCAACACAGGTCCGTCTACTCAAAGCTGTGGTTTTTCCAGGAGTCATGTAAGCATGTGAGAGTTGGACCATAAAGAGAGCTGAGTGCCAAAGAATTTTGGCACTTTTGAACTGTGGTGTTGGAGAAGACTCTTGAGAGTCCCTTGGACTGCAAGGAGATCCAACCAGTCCATCCTAAAGGAAATGAGTCCTGAATATTCATTGGAAGGACTGATACTGAAGCTGAAACTCCAATACTTCGGCCACCTGATGGGAAGAGCTGACTCATTTGAAAAGACCCTGATGCTGGGAAAGCTTGAAGGCAGGAGGAGAAGGGGATGACAGAGGATGAGATGGCTGGATGACATCACCGACTCAATGGACATGAGTTTAAGCAAGCTCCAGGAGTTGGTGATGGACAGGGAAGCCTGGCATCCTGCAATCCATGGAGTCACAAAGAGTCAGACATGACTGAGCCACTGAATTGAACTGATCTTGCAATAACTGCATTTCCCTTCTCCCCCCACTCCACCAGAGTTTCTGCGTTTTTATTCCAACCTTATTCTCAACTTCTACTTGAAACCCACGAAGTTTAAGATCATTGGGGACTTCCCTGGTGGTCCAGTGGCTAAGAAGATCCCATGCTCCCAAGGCAGGGGACATGGGTTAGATCTCTCGTGAAGGAATTAGATCCCACATGCTGCAACTAAAGATCACACAGGTCACAATGACAATCAGAGATCCCGCTGCCAAAACTAAGACCCAACACGACCAGATAAATAAAAGTAAATATCAAAAAATATGTCATTGGCTTCACAATTGTGGTGGGCGATGAAAGTGTGATAGATTATTTATCCCCATATGAAATAGATTCCAATGTACAGCCCTCCCCACCCAGACTTTTGCAGAAGCTTCCTGATTCCTCTGCCTCACCCAAACCCACAGCCCTCCTCCTCTGCAGGCCAGCCTTCCCAGGGAGAGTTTTTCTAGATCTCAATCCCAGTGTGTCTCTCCCATACTTAAAGGCCCCCAGTGGATTCCTGTCACCTCTGTAACAAACCTATAAGTTTCATCTTGGAGCTCAGGGCTTTCCCCTGTCCCACCCGACCCCTGCATCACCTGCTGCCACTTTCCCATCGTTATTCAGTCTTAGAGGGGAATTTTGGGAACACGAGATGATGATTCAGCCTCCACACTTCTGCCCATCTTGTCTGCTTCTGGGACAATTAGGTCCCAAACTTGTGTCCTCCTTGAGCTACCTGTGAATATGCTCAAACGAACCTGCCTCTGGGAAGTCTTGCAGACTCAGGCCAGGTCTGATGTACCCTCAACTTCCTGTACTCATCCCACAACCCCTACATCCCAGAACCTGCCCGAGGGGTAGTTAGTCACTCTCTTGCCTGCTTCCCGTATTATGCCATGCCCTCCTCTGGGCCTTAACTTAGCTGGATAATTCCGGGCCTGCTGGAGTGCTTTTCCCGGAGTAGCAAATGAGTTTCTATTTCTTGTAGGAATGAATGAATGAATGAAGCATGGGACTCTCCATCCATCCTTGCTCCAATAACAATGTTTCTCCTTTAAGAAACATAACAGTTTTCTCCTGCCCATTTTTAAGGGGGAGGGATTGGAGGGGAGGAGTGAGAAGTGAGTTCTAAAACTGCAGTTGACTGAGAAGGTTAAGGTGGTGTGGTCTGGAATCAGAGTGACTGCACAAGTACAGTGGGTGGAAGAAGGAGATGGGGGTGGCGGAGCTGGGTGTGGACTCAGAAGGGGACAGCCATGCCCTCCTACAAAGGGGGACCTTGTCAGAGACAGCCAAGGGTGGCATACTGAAGCAGACCCCAGGCTCTGGGATTTAGGGAAGGAGGTAAGGACCAGTGGATAAGGGCAGACAGGCGAATGGGTGATGCTGTCTGGCAGGAGTACCGTCTAGGTCCCAGGAAGTTCTGCATCAGGCTGGGTTTAAAGGTGCAATTCAGTCTCTTTCAGAGTGGATCTCATATCCTGTGCTAGAGTTTCCTAGGAAACTGTCGGACCTGGGTCAGACATTCTGAGTCTAGTCTTCCATCCATCCCTCCATCCCTCACCTGCTGGCCTCTGAGGATCCCATCTGTAGGCAATCCTGGGCCCACTTCTCCCCAGTTTCCTGTTTGCCTGACTTCTCCAGGTTGCAGCCCTCAGAGAACGGATTAGGGCTTAAAGTGGTGGAGCCAGAGCACCCAGTCTGGGCAGTATCTCTGCCTTATCCACCCCCTGCGTTCTGCCAGGCCTTGATTTTCCCCTTCTGTGATGTGGGCAGCATGCTGCTTTACCTCCCTTGAGTTGCCCAGTTAATTATCACCCTGAGTTCCCAGGGAGTGCAATGCCCTGCAGCTCTCCAGTATGCAAATTTGTCATTTTTACTTCTGGCCAAGCCTCTCTCACAGCAGCCCCAGTTTCATAACTTCAGCCACCCTGCCCCCGTCCCCTCCCTTCCTGCACGTACAGCACCCTCCCTCTCGCCCAGATGCACACCTGCAGGAGAAATTGGCACAGACTTCTTTCCATCTGTCACCGCTTCAAATAGCTTGAGTGCTCTGATGATGGATAAAGTAATTGCAGAGCATACGATGACTTAATATTTGATGTGTTAAAATAATTTTTTAATGCCAAGCATTTGTATAATTTATAGCTGGAATCCACAGTTTTCCTCTTGCTTCCCACTGCTCACCTAGTCACTCCCCATCAGGGTGGCAGGCGCGTTGGTCCTCTGGCTCTTGTTTTTTTTTTTTTTTCTTCAGTGTTTTACAGGGAGAAGGCAGGATGGGTAATATTGCCTATGTAAGGTGCTTACTAACTTCTGAATCCCTGGGCCTCATTCAGATCTTAGCATGTTAAGGTGGTTACAAATACTTGATGAATGTCTTTTTAATTAATTTTTTTCATTTTAATTTTTTGGCTGTGCTGCATTTTCATTGCTGAGCACAGGCTTTCTCAAGTTGCGGAGAAGAGGGGCTACTCTCTAGTTGCTGTACACAGGTTTCTCCTTGCGGTGGGCTCTCCTGTGGTAGAGCACAGACTCTAGGGTGTGTGACCTTCGGTAGTTGAGACATGCAGGCTCTAAAGCACAGGCTTAGTTATTGTGGCACATAGGCTTGGTTGCCCTACAGCGTGTGGAATCTTCCTGGACCCGGGATCGATCCCGTGTTCCCTGCATTGTCAGGTGGATTGTTAACCACTGGACCACCAGGGAAGTTTTGAAGAATGCGTTTTGATGAATAGAAGTTGGGGAGTCATTTAACAACTGTTTCCCCAGGGCTTATATGTGCCAAACACCCTTCTAGGAAGCAGAACCCAGTGATGACAAGACGAGGTCCCTGCCCTCTGAGGAGCTTGTAGTTTGGTGGAGAGTCAGGGCAACAATACATGCTGAGTCAAGAGTGGAGGAAGCAGGGTATCCTGGCAGTTCAGGCATCAAGGTATCACCTAAGCTGGAGGCTAAGGAAGTGAGTTCACTTCAAGACCAAGTGAAGAGTTTGGGGAGCTGAGGATGGAGGCAGAAGAGAGTCCGAGGTAGAAAGAAGAGCCCTTGGGAAGGTAGGGAGCTAAGACAGAGTATGGTCGACTTGAACAGCTAGAAGCCATTCATTAAGACTGCAATTTAGGTCAAAAGAGAAATGAGGCTGTAGTGGTGAGCAGGGGACAGACCATGAGTGACGCTGTCAACCGTGTTAAAGAGCCGAGGTGGGATGGACGCATTTTAAGAGTAGTGACATGCTTAGTTTTTTCTACTAGAAAGATACCTAGCTGAAACTATCAGAGCTGGGGATCTGGGAGTGAAGGCACCAAAGGAGGTGGAAGACTCCATTCCTTCAACTATTATAGCTCCTTTTGGCTCAGATTTAGGCTTGGAGGTTAGGAAATAAAATAAATCAATTGCTTCCTTAAAAAGGTCTTTCAGACAACAGAGGACATTCTCAGCAAGCACACTTTGCCCCCTCACCCTGCTCCACTTATTATTCCTGTTACTTAAATGCCTCATCACTGATGGATATGTGTGATCATGCCGACACGGTGAAGGACAGATGAGAAGCATATGGGTTGTACTGCTTTCTGATTCCTTCTCTCTGCAGTGTCCTGTTCATTTCCCTGGCCCAAGGTCCTCCAAGGCTGGGCTGGAGCCCAGCCCATGAGCTTGAGAGAGCCAAGAGCCAGGTGCTTGACTCTCTTCTCAGCTCCACCATCAGTGACATCACCTTCGAGTTTGAAATTGAAAAGGGGCAGTAGTATTCACAGCATGGAAATCAAGCAAGTGCTGCTATAATTCAGGGCTTCTGTTTTTCCTGGGGAGCTGGTTGCTAAGCATTTGCTAGCCATCACTTATTTGTGAATCTACAGGGTAGCAGAATAATGCCTGGATGGTGAGGGGTTTCTGTTCTAGCATTTATGGTTGTGCAGTCTGTTAGTGGTGTCTGACTCTTTGCAACCCCATAGACTGCAGCATGCCAGGTTTCCCTGTCCTTCACTATTTCCCAGAGCTTCCTCAAACTCATGTCCATTGAGTCAGTGATGCCATCCAACCATCTCATCCTCTGTCATCCCCTTCTCCTCCTGCTTGTCAGTCTTTCCCAGCATCAGGGTATTTTCCAGTGAGTCAGCTCGTTGCATCAGGTGGCCACAGTATTGGAGCTTCAGTTTCAGCATCAGTCCTTCCAATAAATATTCAGAGTTGATTTCCTTTAGGATTGACTAGTTTGATCTCTTTGCTGTCCAAGGAACTCTCAAGAGTCTTCTCCAACACAGATCTTCTCCAGTTCAAGAGCATCAATTCTTTTTTTTTAATTTATTTTAGTTGGAGGCTAATTACTTTACAATATTGTAGTGGTTTTTGCCATACATTGATATGAATCAGCCATGGATTTACATGTGTTTCCCATCCTGAAACCCCCTGCCACTTCCCTCCCCATCCCATCCCTTTAGGTCACCCCAGTGCACCAGCCCTGAGCACCCTGTCTCATGCATCAAACCTGGGCTGGCGATCTGTTTCATATATGATAATATACATGTTTCAATATTATTCTCTCAGACCAAACTACCCTCGCCTTCTCCCACAGAGTCCAAAAGACTGTTCTATACATCTGTGTCTCTTTTACTATCTCACGTATAGGGTTATCATTACCATCTTTCTAAATTCCATATATATGCATTAGGATACTGTATTGGTGTATCCAATACAGTATCTGGCTTACTTCCCTCTGTATAATAGGCTCCAGTTTCATCCACCTCATTAGAACTGATTCAAATGTATTCTTTTTAATGGCTGAGTAATACTCCATTGTGTATATGTACCAGAGCTTTCTTATCCATTCATCTGCTGATGGACATCTAGGTTGCTTCCATGTCCTGGCTATTATAAACAGTGCTATGATGAACACTGGAGTACACTTGTCTCTTTCAATCCTGGTTTCCTCAATTTGTATGCCCAGCAGTGGGATTGCTGGGTCATATGGCAGTTCTATTTCCAGTTTTTTTTAATATAAATTTATTTATTTTAATTGGAGGTTAATTACTTTACAATATTGTAAAGCATTCACAGTGGCTATACTAGTTTGCATTCCCACCAACAGTGTAAGAGGGTTCCCTTTTCTCCACACCTTCTCCAGCATTTATTGCTTGTAGACTTTTGGATCACAGCCATTCTGACTGGCGTGAAATGGTACCTCATTGTGGTTTTGATTTGCACCTCTCTGATAATGAGTGAAGTTGCGCATCTTTTCATGTGTTTGTTAGTCATCTGTATGTCTTCTTTGGAGAAATGTCTGTTTAGTCCTTTGGCCCATTTTTTGATTGGGTCATTTATTTTTCTGGAATTGAGCTTCAGGGGTTGCTTGTATATTTTTGAGATTAATTCTTTGTCAGTTGCTTCGTTTGCTATTATTTTCTCCCATTCTGAAGGTTGTCTTTTCACTTTGCTTATAGTTTCCTTCATTGTGCAAAAGCTTTTAAGTTTAATTAGGTCCCATCTGTTTATTTTAAGAGCATCAACTCTTTGGTGCTCAGCTGTTGTAGTGCCAATGTGGCGGATTCCTTTCTTACCAAGGCACTGATTTCTCCCCATCTCAGCCTGGTTTTGAACTTGTCTCTGACTTCGAGTTGGTTTCCCTTCCCCTACCCACCTCAGCCTGCTGCTTCTGAAGGCAACACGGGTGAAGGTGCTGAAATGGGCGGGGAGGATGTGTCTGTTGAGTTAGCCTCCCTTCTGTCCACCATCCAACCGTGAGCTGGCCTCTTACACGTCCACTGGTGTGAAAGTGAATCCTACTCTGCCTGCCATTCTTCAGCCTGTTGATGGATTTTCCTGTCTTTCTTCTGAATTCTTCTCCATTGCCCACTGGTGGGGCTTACTTACTGGAAGAGAGACATGGGGAAAGTAGAACAAATTCATTTTTCTGTGCAAAGTGCCCACCAACAGATCAAAATATGGCAACCTCACTTGTCATCAAAGAATGCAAAATAAAATGGGCTAACAGGAGTTCCTGGAAGTGAACCTATGGAAAAATGCAATTATGGAGAGATGTGTGCACAAATATTTTTTTGCAGTTTTGTTTGTAGAGGTGAATAATTGGAAATGAAGTAACTGTACATCAATAGGGGAATGATTAAACATATCACGGAACATCTCTGCAATGAATGCTGTAGCAGCCACCAGAGCAATGAGTCAGCTTCAAGTGTCCTGCAGAGAAAAATGTCCTTGCAGCACTCAGAAGAGCGAAGTTCAGGACTTCCCAGTGACTCCACATACCCAATGCAGGGGGTGCCGGTTTGACCTCTCAGGATCCCACGTGTTCCAAGACATGGCCAAAAAACAGAAAAGTAAAACAGTTAAAAATAAAAGTTTTTTTAAAGTGACTACTGCTTAAAAAAAAAGAGCAAAGTGCAGAACAGTATACAAAATGTTCCTGCTTATGTGAAAGAATTCTATGTGAGGTATGTGTTTGAGTGTATGTGTATATGTATAAAAGAGTGGAAGAATACACACCCAACTGTTAAGTGTGGACACCTCTGGGAATTGACATTAAGGAGGATGGTGTGGGAGGAGCTATTGATTTTTGACATATAATATTAATATTTCAGGCATACAATATAAGGATTCAGCATTTGTGTGTGTATTGTGAAATGATCACCCCAATAAGTCTAATTAACATCCGTCACCACACATAGTAACAATTATTTTTCTTGTAATGAAGACTTTTAAGATCTACTCTCTTAACAACTTTCAGCTGTGCAACACAGTATTATTAACTACAGTCCCCAAGCTATGCATTACATTCCCAGAGCTTATTTTATAACTGAAATTTGCACCTTTTGATCCCCTTCACCCATTTCGGAGCTACTCCTGTTTACTTTATATGCATTATATTTACTGAATTTTTATGATAAAAAATTTTTTTAATATATCATTTATTTATTTTTGGCTGAGCTGGGTCTCTGTTGCTATGTGCAGGCTTTCTCTAGTTGTGGTAAGTGGGGACTACTCTCTAGTAGCAGTGGGCAGGCTTCTCATGGCGGGGGGTTCTCTTGCTGTGAATCATGGGCTCTAGGCTTATGGGCTGCAGCAGCTGTGGATCACAGGCTTAGTTGCTCCAAAGCAGTATCCCCTGAATTGCAAAGCAGATTCTTAACCACTGGACCTCCAGGAAAGGCCTTGAAAAGGTATTTACAAAACAGAATATGTCACTTCACTTTCATCTTGCATTCCTAGAGCTGGGAAGCCTGGATCTTAAAATAGTCTGCAGGGGCCAGGGAGGGGCCCTGGGACCATGCAGGCTGGGATCTGGAACTAGGTCTATTGAGGGTGGGGATTGAGGGTGGAGTGGGGACAGTGGTGTGAGGACAGGGCTTGGGGCCTGAATTCCTGGGGAGCTCCTGCTGGCCAGGGGGAGTGTGTTATCAAGTGAGTAGGCCTCCTTGGCAGTCATTTGGGGGTGCTCTGCTGTGGATCTTGGGGGTGTATCAGCAGGGGCAGTGTTATTCCCAGGCTTAAGAAGGTGACTCATTGGAAAAGACCTTGAGGCTGGGGAAGATTGAGAACAAGAAGAGAAGGAGATGACAGAAGATGAGATGGTTGGATGGCATCACCGACTCAATGGACACGAGTTTGAGCAAACTCCAGGGGATAGGGAAGGACAGGGAAGCCTGGCATGCTGCAGTCCATAGGGTCGCAGAGAGTCGGACGTGACTTAGTGACTGAGCAACAAGAAGACAGGCGGCCCTTGGAAGCTTGTCAGTATCACTAGCGGGTCCCTGGCTGGAGTCAGTGGTGCCGGGTTCGAGGGCAGCTGAGTACTTACTCCCAGAGAGTTCTGGTTAATTCCAGGGGCAGGGCCTGGCCTGTGAGTGGGAATCAGACAGCCCTGGCTGCCTGCAGGGAGGCAGGGCTGCAAGCATTGGATGGAGGCCCTGCACAGCCAGAACCTGCGGTGGAGGCTGCCTGCCGCCATCTCTTGCTCTGGAGCCTAGAGCTCTGGCCCAGAGGAGCACTCCTGAGTGTGAACTGGGGCTGCTGTCTGAGCCCTGCCCTGACTCCGAAAGGCCCTGGGGGTCAGAGAAGGCACGGACCTGGGGGGCTGCCCAGGGTTCCTCTTCTCTGCCTTCTGTTCAGTATCTCCTAACTGTAAGCCTGGAGGAGTCATTCGGGTGGAAAATCAATAAAACAAGCTGACAGTTCTCCCTGGTGCCCTGACAGCCTCCACACCACAGGAACTCTGGCCAGGAGGCTCTGGGATTGGCCTCCCAGCAGGCACCCAGGGCCAAATCGCTTGCGTTCAGTAAGTTCTGGGCTTCCGGGGTGGGGAGGAAGGTGACAGAGCTGTGGGACAGCAGTTTCTCTGGGGTGCGTTCCCTGGGGCTTTTCTCCCTTCCTCTTTTTGCAGAAGATAGGGAGAGGGCCCTGGAGTAGGGGTCAGATCCAAGTCCTGGCTTGGCCTGTGCTGGCTGTGTGGCCCTAGAAAGGTCCTCAGCCTCTCTGAGTCTCAGTGGCACACCTATAAGATGTAAGTTATAAGCCTGTCAACCATGTAGGGTCATTGAGAGCGGGAGAGGGGTGGATAATAATGGCTGGTGTTTGGCCCATGCTTCAGAGGTGCCAGGTGCTAGGGTCTCATCCCAATTCAGTTCATACCCCACATCACCTTCTAATATACAATACAGTCCACTCAATGGCCATTTCTGTCCCTCCCACTAGAGAGAACGTTTCAAGGAAAGAAAACTTTTGGCATAATTTGTTCCCTGTATTTAGGACAGAGCTTGGCATATAGGAACTGCTCAAAACTTTTGAATGAATGAATGAATGAGTGGCTGTCTCATTTAGTCCCCATACCGACCCTGTGAGGCCTGTATGACTGGCATTTCCATCGTACAAATGGGAAACGGGAGATGCAGGGAAGAAAACTGTCTTTGTAAAGTCATGGATGAGGGACTTCCCCGGCAGTACAGTGGTTAAGACTTTGCCTTCCACTGCAGGGGTGCGGGTTTGATCCCTGGTTGGGGGATTAGATCCCATAGGCTTTGTGGCCATAAAAACTAAAACAGTAGCAATATTGCAACAAATTCAATAAAAACTTTTTAAATGGTCCACAACATGAAAATATTAAAAATAAAAAATAACATCATGGATGAGAACGTGATAAGGCTACAGTTCAAACTGTGCAGCTGAACTCCAGACCCTGGACAATTCAGTTTTCTAAAAGAAATGATGTACATGCAAACATTGGGTAAACTGTAAAGTGCTGTAGAAATGCAAGGTGTTATAATAACTTCACCTTCCATTTACCTGATGATCTAAAAATAAAGGCTACCTTTGCACTGAGTCTCCCCGCCTCCTCCCTCAGCCCTCTCACTCCGGTTTGAGGTCGCAGAATCAGCTCTGACGTGCTGGTCTTTATTTTGCATGGTATCCATGCTGTTGTTGTTTAGTCGCTAAGGCATGTCTGACTCTTTGAAACCCCAAGGACCGCAGCATGCCAGGCTCCCCTGTCTTCCACTGTCTCCTGGAGTTTGCTCAGATTCATGTCCATTGAGTCAGTAATGCTATCTAACCATCTCATCCTTTGTTGCCCCCTTCGCCTCCGGCCTTCAGTCTTTCCCAGCATCAGGGTCTTTTCCAGTGACTCGGCTCTTCACATCAGGTGGCCTAACTATTGCAGATTCAGTATCAGTACCAGTCCTTCCAATGAATATTCCTGGTTGATTTCCTTTAGGATTGACTGGTTTAATCTCCTTGCAATTCAAGGGACTCTCAAGAGTCTTCTCCAGCCCGACAATTCAAAAGCGTCAATTCTTCAGCGCTCAACCTACTTTATCGTCCAGCTCTCACATCCGTACGTGGCTAATGGAAAAGCCATAGCTTTGAGTAGACAAACCTTTGTCAGCAAAATGATGTCTCTGCTTTTTGATGCACTGTCTAGGTCTGTCAGAGCTTTCCTTCCAAGGAGCAAGTGTCTTTGAATTTCAAGGCTTCAGTCACCATCTGCAGTGATTTTGGAACCTAAGAAGATAAAACCTGTCACTGTTTCCACTTTCCCCCTTCTATTTGCTGTGTAGTGATAAGATCAGATATCCAGAGCTAATCCTAACCTGACGCTGATTGTCCAGGCCACTCAGCACATTCTCTGCCATCTCTTTCCCCATCGGCTGGTGGGGAGTGCTCTGGAAGTTACAGAGCCTTTGTCATTAGCTGGAGCCAGACTTGGATAGACAGAGACAAGCTGTGTTGCAGAGCCCAGCAGATCTTTGATGTATTTTGCTAAGATATGTTCCCATGTCTTGTCACTCTTGCTACTAGGGATGGCTTGTGGATCTTTCCAGTGGCTTTAGATGCATCATGGACTGTAAGCACTGCCTCCTCAGTCTCGACCTCCACTTTGACTCACCCTCCACAACCTCCCAACCTTGCTCAGATGCCTCCCTCTTGGGTGCGTCCCACTGCTTTCCACCCCTCACCTCTAACTTCTTCTCCGAATCACCCACCAGCTTGTGCTTTTGTCTGTCTGTCAGGAGTTGGGTGTCTTTAGTGGGAATCATTTTAGGGGGTGGGTGCTGAAGGCTGAGGAAGTGGGAAGGCTGATGGGGGGCATGGAAGGACAGACACAGGAAGGAGGGGAGCTGGAGAGCGAAGCTTCTTTCCTGCTGCTCCTCAAGGCCTTTGGGAGACCCTGGCTGCCCCTTGGTGGTCCTGGAACCAGGTTTCCCCTGGGAGAGTGTGATGTGGAAGCAGAGTCTTCGCCCTCCTGGAGGGGAGGGGTGACTTGACAGCATCTTCCTGGGAGCAGGTGTTCATCCAGACCAGTCCTGGGGCGGTTCCCGAGCCCCGCAGACCAAGGGGCAAGTGGTAGAAGGAGAACTTGGGCTTTGCAATCAGCTTGGCTTTGAACTCAGTACCGCCCTCCCCTAGGGCTGAGGAGTGCTCACTTCATCCCCCACCCCCACCCTACTTCTGCATCTGCATCAGTAAAACCACACTTCTTAGAGTCCTGGTGAGGATGGCATGAAATGGCCCCATGACAAAGCACATCAGTTCAGTTCTTATAATTGTAATAGAGAGACTTTTGTTCACCAGCATCTCCCTTAGAAGAAGAAAGCTGGATTGTTGGCAAAATACTTTGGTTAGTGCTTTGGAACAGAAGCTGGAATTTAGAGGGACCTGGGAGGGCAGAATGGGAAAGATGCTCCCTGTTGGCTCTACTGGCGGAGAACCTGCCTGCCAGTGTAGGAGACATAAGAGGCGTGGGTTTGATCCCTGGGTTGGGAAAATCCCCTGGAGGAGAGCATGGCAACCCACTGTAGTATTTTTGCCTGGAGAATCCCATGGACAGAAGAGTCTGGCGGGCTACAGTCCACGGGGTTATGAAGAGTCAGACGTGATCAGGCACTGAGCACATACTCCTACTAAGGATGTTTGGATGTGTGAGAGGCTGCGAGATGCCTGAAATGTGCCATTGCCCTCTCCATAGCCACTGGCCCCTGCCCCGTTCACTTCTTTCAGTTCACAGGATGCTTCTACAGAAGTGTATTTTTCATGGCAGTCCAGCTGCGCTGACATCCAGCTTGATGTGGTGCAGAGTGGAGGTAACACACATGAATGGGTGCCCAGAGGCAGAGTAATCAATGGTAGGTGAGCCCAGAGATTCGTGGAAACCGAGGTGAGGATTTCAGACCTCTAGAGGTCAAGGAATTGGAGTTTGGGCCAGGTTTAACAGGACTTTTTGGGGTCGGAGGTGACAGTGTCCTGTAATTTCCTAGCCCAACATCATCATAATCATTATTTAGGAGAGAGAGAAACGGGTTTAAATTAAATGCTTTTTCAGGCAAGGTCACATAGCACCAAAGGTGACAAAACTGGTTTTAAATTCCCTGTTGTCTCCTTCCAGCCCATGGCTGAAGCCTCTGAGCCAGCCCACCTGTCCATCATGAAAGGCTGCAGTCTCAGGTAACAGATGAGGAAACTAACCTCAAGAGATTGCACAATGTGCCCAAGGTCAGACCTGGGCTTAATGGAGGGTGCTTGCAGCGGGCCAGAGAAGCCAGCAGGGATCAGGCCACTGGCAGGGCCTCCAGGGCTGCAGGGAGTTGTTTTCCTTTTGGATAAATTACTTCACTTATCTGGGATGATCACCCCTACTAATCCCATCTGCTAATTGTACTGAGGTCCCCCTCTATGCCAGCGGAGTAGGACTCATGTGACAGGACTGGGCACAGAACCCAGCCATCCTGCTCCCACACCCTCGCCTTGACTTCATGGCTGCACCTGTTTCATGCTTGCGGAGCCTGGTTTCATTTGGTCACACTTCAAAGCATAATCTCACATATAAAGGCTAAATTTAGCTTTAATCAAATAATTGCTGTACATGAAATCATCAAATGATCATTACCAACCTCACTTATTGGTGACTAAGAAAGAAGACTCTAGGAAGAGAAGAATCGGTTACATAATTGAGCCTTCCTGGAGATTGCAAACATAATCCTGTGTGCATATGATAGTTTTCTTATTTCAGAGAGCTTAACATTTGTATTGGGTTCAGTTCAGTTCAGTTCAGTCACTCAGTCGTGTCCGACTTTTTGCGACCCCGTGGACTGCAGCACACCAGGCTTCCCTGTCGATCAACAACTCCCGGAGCTTGCTCAAATTCATGTCCATCGAGTTAGTGATGCCATTGGGTGCCCTCTGAGAAACCATGGAAACCCCACCTGCTGTGGAGAGAAAGAGGGTGACCCTAGAAAGGTATGGTCTTCCCAGGTGGCACAGTGGTAAAGAGTCTAGTTGCCAGTGCAAGAGATGCAAGAGACATGGGTTTGATCCCACGGTAGAAAAGATTCCTGAAGAAGGAAATGGCAACCCACTCCAGTTTTCTTGCCTGGAGAATCCCGTGGACAGAGGAGCCTGGCGGGCTACAGTCCATGGGGTCACAGAGAGTCAGACACGACCGAGTGACTCAGCACACCAGAAGGGTACTGGGGGACTGAGTGGGGTCATGGTCAAAGTAAGAGAAAAGGGAAAAGAGTTAGGGTGGCCAGGATTTGGTCTTGTGGGAATAAACCATTTTAGATGACTTGGGAGATGAGCTTCTAGAGGTTGGAAGCTCTGCTGTATCACCAAGCATTGAAGAGCACAGGTTCAGTTCAGTTCAGTCGCTCAGTCATGTCTGACTCTTTGCGACCCCATGAATTGGAGCACGCCAGGCCTCCCTGTCCATCACCATCTCCCGGAGTTCACTCAAATTCACGTCCATCAAGTCAGTGATGCCATCCAGCCATCTCATCCTCTGTCATCCCCTTCTCCTCCTGCCCCTAGTCCCTCCCAGCATCAAAGTCTTTTCAATGAGTCAACTGTTTGCATGAGGTGGCCAAAGTACTGGAGTTTCAGCTTTAACATCATTCCTTCCAAAGAAATCACAGGGCTGATCTTCAGAATGGACTGGTTGGATCTCTTTGCAGTCCAAG
>SJYX01008107.1:500413-564296 GCA_006410675.1 Oreotragus oreotragus | reverse complement strand
AAAAAAAAAAAAAAAAGAGTCCCTTGGATGGTAAGGAGATCAAACGAGTCAATCCTAAAGGAAATCAAACCTGAATATTTATTGGAAGGACTGATGCTGAAGCTGAAGCCCCAATACTTTGGTCATCTGATACCAGGCCATCTGATGATCTGGTATTCCCATCTCTTTCAGAATTTCCCACAGTTTATTGTGATCCACACAGTCAAAGGCTTTGACATAGTGAATAAAGCAGAAATAGATGTTTTTCTGGAATTCTCCTGCTTTTTCGATGATCCAGGGGATGTTAGCAAGTTGATCTCTGGTTCTTCTGCCTTTTCTAAAACCAGCTTGAACATCTGGAAGTTCAAGGTTCATGTATTGGTGAAGCCTGGCTTGGAGAATTTTGAGCATTACTTTGCTAGCATGTGAGATGAGTGCAATTGTGTGGTACTTTGAGCATTTTTTGGCATTGCTTTTCTTTGGGATTGGAATGAAAATTGACCTTTTCCAGTCCTGTGGCCACTGCTGAGTTTTTATCCATACTGTTTTTCTCACTTAAAATATATAGTGAACATTTCTCGCTGACACCAAATATTCTACAATAGTCTATTTCAAGTTGAATTGCACTATTAAACCATGCTCTATCAGAACATTTAGATTGGTTACAATTCTTCATATTACAAATAACATTCTAACGAACATTATTATCCATAATAATTTTGGGTGTGCCTGTGACTTTATTTCTAGGAAAAATACTAGATATTTTTGGAATATTTTAGAATTATTGGGTCGAAGGATGCACAAGGTATTTTTTTAAAAGGTATACTTGAAGTATATATTTTTTGTCACATGGTTTACAAAAGAAATTACTAAATGTTTTTCCTGCATGAAAATTACTTTGCATAAACTTATTATTGATTTTACTCATTATCATTGTTTATCTAGGAAAAATACTAGATATTTTTGGAATATTTTAGAATTATTGGGTCGAAGGATGCACAAGGTATTTTTTTAAAAGGTATACTTGAAGTATATATTTTTTGTCACATGGTTTACAAAAGAAATTACTAAATGTTTTTCCTGCATGAAAATTACTTTGCATAAACTTATTATTGATTTTACTCATTATCATTGTTTTAGAAAATTCACTTAAAATTAAAACTTAGATTCCAAATACATTCCCATTTGTTAAACATCTTTAAAAAAATCCCAGAAAACAGGTCCCACATTCTATAATATTAATTTAAGAAAAATATTTGAAGAATTTTATATCGTCCTTCTAATTTTACACATGCTGAACCTAAGATGAATTCCTTGATTTAAAAATCATATGCATTATTTTTCTTTAAGCAGTTCCTTAGAAGACAAGGTGTTAGACATCCACAGTGTATTGCTTTCTTCTCCTGGTGAATCTAGGAACATTAAAAATTCTAACAGCTTTATTGAATTATAGTTTATATCTGGGCTTCCCAGGTGGTGCTAGTGGAAAAGAACCCGTCTGCCAATGCAGGAGACTTAAGAGAGCTGGGCTCGATCCCTGGGTCAGGAAGATCCCCTAGAGTAGGAAATGGCAATCCACTCCAGTATTCTTGTCTGGAGAATTCCATGGACAGGGAAGCCTGGAGGACTATGGTCTATGAGATCGCAAAGAGTCGGACATGACTGAAGCGACTTAACACAGCCCAGCACAACTGTACATATTTAAAATGTACATTTTGATAAGTTTGACATGTGAATATACCCATCACCCCCATAGTTTCCTTGCACTCTTTTATAATTCCTGTCTCCAACCCCTGTTCACCATCCTGTACAACCACTGATCTGGTTTCTGTCATAATGGATGAAGAGTGTATGTGTCTGTTTGTGCATCCTCTCCATTGAGAGATCCTGGGAGCAATAACACAACAGTAGCGATAAGCAGACTCAGTACTCAGATCTTAGTTTCTAAGTACCATTCTCCACTATATGGAGCCAGAGCTCCTTGGAGAAACGACTAATTCCATGAATGGTAGCAGAAAAGACCGCTAAGACCCTGGAATATTTTGTATTGAAGCCAGCCTGCAAGAGATCACATGACCTGGGTTCCATCCCTGGTCAGGGAACTAGATCCCACATGCCGTAATTAAGAGGTCATATGCCACAACAAAGACAGAAGATCTGGTATGCCGCAACTAAGACCTGGCACAGCCAGACAGATTCATGGAAGTGAAAGTCACTCAGTCGTGTCCAACTCTTTGCAACCCCACAGACTATACAGTCCATGAAATTCTCCAGGCTAGAATGCTGGAGTGGGTAGCCTTTCCCTTCTCCAGGGGATCATCCCAACCCAGGGATCTAACCCAGGTCTCTCGCATTGCAGGCGGATTCTTTATCAACTGAGCTATCAGGGAAGCCCAAATAGATACATAAATATAAATTTTTTTTTTTTTTTTTAAGAAAAGTAGCACGTTTATAGTGGTGAAAACCAGCAGACTTGTAATGGAGTACTGTAATGGAGTGGACAAAGTTAACTTCAGCTGTGATAAGGCAAATTGTGATCCCATACCATCTAATAGGACACAAGGGGATATAGCATCATTTCTGTGGCATTCTTGCCCTAGACCATCCCCTGAATAGAATGGAGGAAACTTTAGATAAATCCAAGTGGAGGGATATTCTGCAAATAACTGTCATGGAATCTTTTAAGATGTCCTGGCCATGAAAGACAAGGAAATGTTCCAGATTAGAGAGGACTAAGGAGACAGCTAAAGCCGTGTGTGATCCTGGACGTAATTAGGACAATTAGCAACACTGGAGTGGGTGTGGGATTTCATGATAGGAATGTGAATGAGTTAAGTGCCTGATTCTTAGATTGCATTGTTATTACATAAGAACATGTTCTTGTTTGTAGAAAATACATACTAAAAGGTCAGTGCTATTCTTGGAACTGAACTGACCATTGTTTGACTCAGTTGCCTCCTGGTTCTAGTATTGCAGAATCTCCAGCTCCCTTCAGGAGGCCGAATCCTCCTCTTCTGTGTGAAAGGTTCTCCGAGGGTCCCTGGGAGCAAGCTTGAGCTCCCAGGGCATAGATGTTGAAGACTATTTCAAAGATGGTACGCAAATGGGAAGTGAAGCAATTGAACTTTGCTCTGTGCCTGGGACTTTCCCTACTCTCGCTGGAGTGTTGAAACCAGGAAATTTCTTCATGATATCTGTATCATATCAACACAGTATTAGTATTAATACCTTGTGCAGAGGCTGGATTGAGCTAATTCTGGGGATTCCCCATTGCCATACACACTGTCCCTAGGACTTGGCCATGGGCTGGAAGGTTATTAAAGCTATAGTCTTCACAAGTAAATATTCATATCAGATGCTTGCTTCTCAAAGCTGTACAAAATCTAGCTATATCTGTTCTGTATTGATATGTTCCTCCATATTACATTATAAAAATTAGCCTAGCATCAATCATTAGAAACTTGAATGTGTGAAACCCAGTGATCTTCATGTGAGTAAGGCAGGGGACAAATAATTCTTCCCCCTCTGCACTTGCTCACCGTTGCACCCTCCACCTGGGCTACCCTCTCCACCCTCAGAACCCTTTCTGCTAGAGATCCTCCCTGTCACAGGGGAGTAGGCAGTGATCCTGTTCTCCACACCCCACCCTGTAACCCTCGTTTTTTTTTTTTGGCTGCACCATACAGGGTCTTCATTCTCCAGCCAGGAGTCAAACCTACGCCCCCTGCATTGGGAGTGCAATGTCTTAACTACGGGACCACCAGAGAAGTCCCTTGATTTTCTTATTGGTTAACTGCAGGCCATTTGAACTGGTCTCTAAACTAGGTGGGCAATCCTGGGACCTTACCTCCCAAATCATCTGTGGAGAATGACTATCTGCTGTCCTCTGCTTTGGCCCCTCTGCCCATGACACCCACCCCTCCTTCACGCTCCCCTTGAGCCACATTCCTCACCTCTCCTCTAGGAATAGTCATGAAATTCTGGGTCCAGAAAACATTATCAGTTTCATCATGCTTGTTTGTACTCTTTTCAGCCCAACCGTAGGTAAGACGCACCAGGAACTGTATAACTGGGTGGAGCTTGGGAGGTCATTGTGGTGCTACATCCAGATCCTGGAAGTGAGTTGCTATTTCTTGACCATGACCCGGAGCTCCCAGTCCAGTGTTCATTCCACAACTTTGCACCATCCTTTCCTGCTCACTTACCCCCTCCTGGGGTGTCCAGCCTCTGGCTGATACTATAGAGAGAGGGGAGAGTTTTCATTCCCAACTTTAGAGGACTTGCTCTATGCAAGGCTTTGTGAAATAGGGTAAAAGCAAATGTGAGTTTAGTAAATCTTACGTGAAAAGTCCCTTTAAATGAGTAAAAAGGGATGATGGCAGAGGGACAGACAAGGGGAGAGCAGTGTCCCAGGGATGGGGAACAGCCCTGTATTATTGGGAGAGGATCCAGAGCCAGAAGGGATGAATGGGGAGATTGTGCATAAGACACTCCCAAACCCGCCTCCTCAGCCCCATCTCCCCATAAAAAGTGATTTGGGATAAGTGCTGAAAAACAGCCTGTGTGTACTTGGGGAAAGAAACTTTTCATGACATAATGATTTTGGATACAATCCCATTAAGCTGTGCCCTGCGGCTGTTTTTTCCATTAAGGCATTTCACAATCCATGATCTCCTCTTTGGGAGAAAGAGAGAAAACTTGGTCATGGGGGCCCGAGTGGGGAGACGGACAAGAACGAACTTGGTTCCCTTTCAGCACGGAGGTATCTCAAGGTTCTCCTGTAACGTGGGCTTTCCTCGAGCAAACACCAGGAGGTCCTTGGCTTGGCCCCGTGGGCCTAGCAGTCCTGGACTCTGTGCAAGCCCATTCTGGACGGGATACAAGAAGAAATGTCTTACGGAAAACAGAACCTTAGTAGGCTGGATAACAATAGCACAACAGTAGCTGTGGCACCAAACACTAACAAAAGAATGGCAAACCCCAAATTCACCAAGAAGGACTTTATTCCTACTATAGTTTGGTTGGCTCTGTGGTTTGGGGCGAGAGGAAAATACTTAAGATATGGCAGTGATGTTTCCCGCCGGAGATGTGGTGTCCTCAGGGGTGAGAGATTCAAGTGTTCTGGGCTGGAGGCCCCCAGTGAGGGTCACAGATGCCTCCTTGCAGTAGACTCAGGTAGAGGGGCCCTTGACCAGACATCGCAGTGGACATCTCTGACTCAGAGAGCCTCTCACAGAGCAGCAGTCCCCAGCCTTTTTGGCACCAAGGACCAGTTTCCTGGAAGACAATTTTTCCATGGAATGGGGAGGGGGAGTGGTTTCAGGATGATTCAAGCCCATTACATTTATTGTGCACTTTATTTCTATTATTATTACATCAGCTCCACCTCAGATCATCAGGCATTAGATCCTGGTGGGGTGTGGGGGTTGTTGGGGACCCCTGCCAGGGAGAGGAGAGCTGGTTGGCCTGCAGAGGGCAAGAGGCAGGAAGCAGAGGAAGGCCATGTCTAACAGTGTGTGCCAGACAGTTGACAAAACCCCGTGCTCATTGCCTCATGCGCAGAAACCTGTGAGGTCAGCAGGACAGATATTCTGTCTCTAATTTACAGAGAAGGAAGGGGAGGATCACAGAAAGTAAGAAGTCTGTCCAGGAACACACAGCAAACAAGTCCAGAGCAATGGCTAGAACTCAGAGCTCTTGACCTGAATGCAGATAGAACACATTGGCACTAGAGGGGCGTTAACGGGCTTACCTTATAACCTGGGCCTCCCCTTCCCTGCCCTAGAGCCCAGGTTCCCTCCCTGGACTTGTTTTAGGTTAAGACATTGTCTCCAGCAAAGCCCCAGTTAGAGGCAAAATGCAGGGATAAGCGATCACACATTCCACAAGTCTTTGGCCCTGGTGATACCTTTTTTTTTTTAAAGTAGTTAATTAATTAGGTGGTGCTAGGTCTTAGTTGCCTCAAGCAGGATCTTCAGTCTTCCTTGTATGAAGGATGTTTTTTCTCTCTTTTTTCAGTTGTGGCATGCAGGATCTTCAGTTGTGGTATGTGAGATCTAGTTCGCTGACCAGGGATCAAACCTGGTATTAGGAGCAGTCTCAGCCACTGCACCATGTGGGAACTCCCGGCTCCGGTGAGGATTTCCTGGGGTCACAGACATGCATGTGGCCCTCAGCCCCTCCATTCCTCACTGTGCTCTCTCAGAGCTGGATGGGAAGGTCTCATGCACTGCCCTGCTCTTCTGCCGACTTGGACTTCTTCTTTGTCATTTTCTGGGTACTTCTTACAATTCTCTCATTCCTTTGTTCAAGCGCTTCTGTTTGCCTTCGTTGCAGAGTCCTCTTTGTTTGGAGTAGGATGAGAGAACTCTGTAAGCCATAAAAGGCCATCTCATCATTCCATTTCTGAATATTCTGAAGTTCTCACTGTGGTTTCCGACCGGTGGTGGATACCCAACCAGGAGCCATGGATTCAAGTTTGGGTGTCACTTGTCAAAGGCCACTTGTTTCATCCTCTTTGGTGCAACCAATTTGACTCCAACTGCCATAAGTTGTGGTGATGTTCTTAGGGATGGACAAATGTTTTAGGTGACAGAGTTGAACACTGCTAATAGTGTGGAAGGATTGTTTCAGGCTTGCAAAGGCCATACAAGATTTTCTGAGTTGTTCACTCCACTTTTACCACATTGAAAAGAAATGATTCTGTACTCTGGCCTGGGGTCATCTTGCCATTTGGGGAAATGCCCAACTCATAGTGGGATGCAGTGGTTGATGGAGAAGGAATTTAGACAGAGAGAAGAGCTCTAACAGGATAGTGTCTAGAGACAGCAGAGAATAGTAAGTTAGGAGCAAAGGCTCTGTAATCACTTAGAATCTCACTTTAATACTTTAAGTTGATGATCTTTAGAGCTTCAGTTATGTTGTCTAGTACAATGAGGATAATTATATTAATGGCACAGAGTTGTATGAGCATCAGATTAGATAATTCATGTAAAGGGCTTAGCAGAGAGCCTGGCCCAAGATGAGTACTCAAAAGATTTGCTCTTTCTAAGGAATCCCTTGCCCAGCACCCTCGAGATGGGGCCACTGGGTCTGGACAGGGCTACTCCAAGGAGCGTGCAAGCTTACCTCAGGTGCATCAGGCCTTTTGGACCTCAGTTTTCCTGCCTGTGAAATGAGGAGCTCATAGACCTGAAGGGACCTCTCTAGCTCAGACATTACAGCATCCTAGCACTAAACTACCTTAAGAAACCTAAGGGCATGATGGTGAACCAGCACACGGATTTCAGGATGCTTCTAATGTGGGCGCAGAGTGGTGTCTCTGAAGATGGTTCTAGGTGGGGTATCAGAGTAAGAGGACCGCACAGATGATAACAATGAATTCTCATATGCAGCTAGTGCTCCATAGCTTACAAACATTGTCCGTGTTCATTCTCTCATTGAATTCCAACAACAGCCTTACAAGAGAGGCATTTTTTTTCAGATGAGGTCCTGGGGCTGGGAGAGGTGAAATGACCTCACTCAGGGGCAGCAGAAGGAGTAGGGCTGGGACCCTGAGTGAGCCCCTGAGTGTGTTTGTCCCTTGAACCCATACACTAGCTGCACGGCTTTTCCCAGAGGGACAATTCCAACTGCTGACTCATGGTTTGCTTTCATTGACCTTCTCCTTGGCCATTCTAGCTGACACCCCAGCTCTTCTATAAGACTCTTTGCAGCCACACAAGTGCTTGGTATATCTGATACAAAGCAAATAGGACTACAGCCCTGTCAGGGCTTAAATTTTAATACGAGAAAACAAAGAAAACAAACTAGCCATCAACAGACTTTGCCATTAGGGTAATCACCAAAGGGCACTGAGGGGAAAATGCAAGTCAGGCATTGGGTGGGGGTGGCCAGACTGCTTTAAATTAGGAGAACTTCCTAGAGGAGGTGGCACAGTGGATTTAGGATTTTTTTTTTTTTAAAACATAAAAGAGTATCTTATTAATTGGAGAGACAAACCTAGTTTCCCACAAGAATATTCCAATATTTTAAAAGTATAAATTCTCTCTTCAAATTAATCTATACACCTAATGCAATCCCCTGAGAAGGCAATGGCACCCCACTCCAGTACTCTTGCCTGGAAAATCCCATGGGTGGAGGAGCCTGGGAGGCTGCAGTCCATGGGGTCGCTAAGAGTCGGACACGACTGAGCGACTTCACTTTCACTTCTCACTTTCATGCATTGGAGAAGGAAATGGCAACCCACTCCAATGTTCTTGCCTGGAGAATCCCAGGGACGGGGCAGCCTGGTGGGCTGCCGTCTATGGGGTCGCACAGAGTTGGACACAACTGAAGCAACTTAGCAGCAGCAGCAGCAATGCAATCCCAATCAACATCCCAACATCCCTGAGAAGCCGAATCTAAATTAATATAAAGATAAAAGCCAAGAATGTTTGTAAAAGAACAATGTGGTGGCATGATTTATGATTTAAAGGAGGAAAAATGTGGTGGTTGAGGCTTGGGGAACAAGGCCATCCAGGGAGTCTTCCCTCCCTTCTGACTCTCCCCATCTTGCCACCAGCAGCACTGATGGGCCTGTTTTCAAAGTCAGAAAGAGATCCCAGGATATTTGACATCCCTAGTCTGAGGGCTGGAGGGAGATGCTGCTGCTCCCTCACCCCAATCACTAATCTTGCTCAACCTCTTTTGCAAAACGGGAGTCTCAGCACCTAGCAAGGAGATGTGAGAAAAAGTGCCTGCAAACTTACCGAGCTTCTGGAAGAAAGAGGCAGTGTTGGTGGAGGCTCAAGCACTCCCATTCATGCCCTGAACCTGGGGGCTGGGCAGGACGCCTATGTCACCGCACCAGTGAGCCTCAGGAGGAGCAGGTTTCAGCAGGTGGCGGATGGGGGCCAAATACCTCTAGGTTACAATGCAATAGATGATGGAAGGCTAATTAATTTTTTTACAGCAGGAGAAATAGCTAAAAGATGAACAAGCATTAATTATTTATTGAACTGCTGCCTATGCAAAAAATAGGAGGAAAACTGCCCTGTATGGAGAAATTAATCTCTTCAATAATCTCAGCTCTGGATTGCTCTCTGCCTTTGCTTGGAGGTCATGGAATCATCTCCAGCCCATGGAATGAGATCACTCAGGAAGCACAGAGTCACTGTAGCAATCTCTTTCAAGGTTGTCAAAAAAAAAAAAAAAAAAAAAACTGGTTAATAATCTGGGGGTTGGACTTCCCTGGTGGTCCAGTGGCTAAAACTCTGCGCTCCCAACGCAGGGACCTCAGGTTCAGTCTCCGATCAGGGAGCTGGATCCTACATACCAAAACTAAGAGTTCATATGCTGCAGCTAAAGATCCCACATGCTGCCACAGAGATAGAAGATTCCCACATGTCGCAACTAAGACCCGATGTAGCCAAATAAATATAAATATAAATATACATTTTATGAAAAGAAATCTAGGGGTTTTCACCTTTCTATCTTTCCATCTTTCCAATCCCTGTGCAGAAAGAGCAAGCTCTAGAACCTGACCTCCACCCCAGGTCTGAAGTTCTGACCTCCAAAAGAGGCAAGTTGAGACAAACACCTGCATATAGCAGGTGAGCCGGGGGCAGCCAGCAAGCCCAGCGCACATGGGCTCAGAGCAGGGGCAGGGAGGAATTAAGGACAAACTTGTTAGGCAGAGGCTGTCTTAGGATAGTTGGTGAAGAATTCATTCATTCACTCAAGAAATGATATACCGAAAGCCTGTCTCTAACATGCTCTCTACAATATTACTACCAACGGAATGACACACTCTGTAGTTTACACTAGGATTTCTGCGCTATCCTTCATTGTCAGAGGAAATCGTACTATGCTATCTTGAAATAGAAAATCCCCAACATGGTCAAGCCAGAACAGGCTTTCCAAGGGAGCAACATTAAGGCAACTTGATGTCCTTTTGGTCATGGATTCAGATCCCGTGTGGGGAGGAACTTTGTTCTTTTCTTGAACCCACCCATCCTGCATATAAACCTCTTACCGCCAGGGGGCCTGGTTGAGACTGGCCTGGCACCAGCAAGGCCCAGCAGAAAAATCTTGCCAAGTGGCTGCCTTTGAGCTGGTGCCTGCAGGTGCCATTTTCCTCCAGTGGCCAAGGCCACCTTGAGGGTTCATGGTGCCTGGTCCCTCCACTCAGGGAGGCTAGGTGGGGAGTTTTTCTAGTTGGGCCAGTCCTGATGTCTGAACTATTGGTGGGGAGACCCTGCCTGCCCTGGGGCTTCTGCATTTAACCCCATTATCTCCCCAGGTCATAGGGAGCCCCTTTAACACAGTTTTCCCAACATTTAGGCTGGCTCTGGAAATGCAGAGTGGGATAGAGAATTCATATCTGGAGTAACTGACACCATCTGGGGCTCTGTTTTCAGCTTGCGTCCCTGTGATGAAGTCTACCTTCCTTTCGGGCAGCTGTGGGCACCTCCTTCGTGCACCTGGGGGAGGAAGACATCTGAGTTGTTCAAGGCTCCGGGCTGGTCACTCAAGGACCTGTGGCAGGTGGAAAAGAACAGAACTTGTTTTCTCCAAACCCATCTTTACACCCTGTTGGGACAGGCGATCATGTGTTTTGGGGAACATGGAAGAGCTTCGACAGAACCAAAGTCTTTTTCTCACCAAGACTCAATCACACTGAAATTCCACAGCTGGAAACTAACTGTCTCGGGTCGGGCAGTGCCCTCACCTCACTACCACATGTGCTGTGCTGTTCTCAGTCCCTCAGTCGTGTCCAGTTCTATGACCACATGGACTCTAGCCTGGCCAGCTTCTCTTTCCATGGGGTGTCCCAGGCAAGAATACTGGAGCAGATTGCCATTCTCTCCTCCAGCGGATCTTCCCAACCCAGGGATCGAATCCACATCTCTTGCTCTCCTGCATTGGCAAGTGGGTTCTTTATCATTAGCACCACCTGGGAAGCCCTCAAGGCATCCTTTAAAAATCACTAATAATAACTAACCTTTCTTTGCTGTTCTGTAGAATATAAAGTACCCCAGCACCCCACCCACCCAGAATGCTCCAACACCCAACCCTCTTTTCTGATAATAGTGAGCAGTGAGTACCAAGACCTATTATCTTCTTTAAAAAAAAAAAAAAAAAAGTTGAGTCTCAACTCTGTCATACTATTTTCTGTGATATTTAATGCACTTTTAAAACTATTTCAATTATGTTTTGTATGATTTTGATGTTCAGAAGATATGTAATTTTTATATATGACTTTCATTATATTGATATTTTTATATTATTCTTAGTCCCTTTTCTTCTTAGGATTCTAATAATTGTTTTGCCCCCTTAAATAATTTCCTTGTACTTTTTCACTCATTTTCCAATGAATTAGCTCATTCTTTTCTCTTAGATATTATAGTTCTCCTTTGTGTGAACCTGTATCATATATATGCTATACTGCTACCTATGTCCATTCCTTGGTTACGGTTTTATTGTTACAATTTAATGTATGTTCCCCATCAATTGTTTTGCAGAAGTGTCCACATTAAAATTGTCAATGGGTAAAGCTTGTTTCAAGATGTTTCTTCAGAAAGGGATTGTGAATATAATTTTCTCTGAGTTATTGTATATTTAATGAGTTTGTTATTTTAGCAGTTGAACAATAACTTGGCTTGATATAAAATCCTTGGCTCACAGAAAAGAGATATAATAGGCATATAACATATTAGTACTAGGGTACATAATAATTCTATATTTGTATATATTTGAAAGAATCATCATAATAAGTTTAAGTAACATTTGCCACCACAAATAATTACAAAATTTTTTTTCTTGTGATGAGGACTTTTAAGATCGACCTTCTTAACAACTTCCAACCATGCAATACAGTATTATTAACTACAGTCCCCATGCTGACATTATATCCTGATGATCAAATTATTTTATAACTGGAAAATTATATCTTTTAACTCCCTGGATGCATTTCTCCCACCCCACCCTCCATCTCTGACAACCACCAATCTGTTCTCTGCGACTATGAGCCTTAGGGTTTATTTTTGTTGGTTTTTGCTTAGATTCCACATATAAGAAAGATCATATGCTGTTTGTTTGTCTGACATTTCACTTAGCATAATGCCCTCAAATTCTAACCATGTTGTTGCAAAGGGCAAGATTTCATTATTTTTTATGGTTGAGTAATACTTCATTGTGTGTGTATATACACACGTATCTTCTTTATCCATTCATCCATCATTGGACTTTGGCTGTTTACAATGGCCATCATAACTTGGCTATTGTAAATAATGCTATGATGAACATCAGGGTGCATGTATCTTTTCCAGTTAGTGTTTTCATTTTCTTCAGATAAATACTCAGAAGTGTAATTGCTGGATGATATGGTAGTTCTGGTATGATATGACCTGCCTCTTGAGAAACCTATATGCAGGTCAAGAAGCAACAGTTAGAACTGGACATGGAACAATAGACTGGTTCCAAATAGGAAAAGGAGTACTTCAAGGCTGAATAGTGTCACTCTGCTTATTTAACTTATATGCAGAGTACATCATGTGAAATGCCAGGCTAGATGAAGCACAAAATAGAATCAAGATTGCCGGGAGAAATATCAATAACCTCAGATAGGCAGATGACACCACTCTCATGGTGGAAAGTGGAGAGGAACTGAAGAGCCTCTTGATGAAAGTGAAAGAGGAGAGTGAAAAAGTTGGCTTAAAACTCAACACTCAAAAAACTAAGAGCATGGCATACAGTCCCATCACTTCATGGCAAACAGATGGGGAAACAGTGAGAGACTTTATTTTCTTGGGCTCCAAAATCACTGCAGATGGTGACTGCAGCCATGAAATTATAAGACGCTTATTCCTTGGAAGAAAAACTATGACCAACCTAGACAGCATATTAAAAAGCAGACATTACTTTGCCGACAAAGGTCTGTCTAGTCAAAGCTATGGTTTTACTAATAGTCATGTATGGATGTGAGAGTTGGACCATAAAGAAAGCTGAGTGCTGAAAATTTGATGCTTTTGAACTGTGGTGTTGGAGAAGACTCTTGAGAGTCCCTTGGACTGCAAGGAGATCCAACTAGTCAATTTAAAGGAAATCAGTTCTGAATATTCATTCAAAGGACTGATGCTGAAGCTGAATTTGCAAGAATTTGGCCATCTGATGTGAAGAACTGACTCATTTGAAAAGACCCTGATGCTGGGAAAGACTGAAGGCAGGAGGAGAACGGGACCACAGAGGATGAGATGGTTGGACGGCATCACCAACTCGATGGATGTGGGTTTGAGCAAGCTCCAGGGTTTGGTGATGGACAGGGAGGCCTGGTGTGTTGCAGTCCATGGGATCACAAAGAGTCAGACACAACTGAGTGACTCACGTGAACTGATGATAGTTCTATTTTTAGTTTTTTAAAGAACTTCCATGCTGTTTTCTGTAGTGGCTGTATCAATTTACATTTTCACCAGTAGTGCACAAGAGTTCGCTTTTGTGCACATCCCCCTCAGCACTTGTTATTTCTTGCCTTTTTGATGATGGCCATTCTGACAGGTATGAGGTGATATGTCATGAGCTTTTGACTTGCGTTTCCCTGATGACTAGTGATATCTCTCCCTGGACCCCTCTGCCTCTGAGTGTGGCTGCTACTTAATGTTACAATGAGATATGATTTTCTTTGTTTAGGTAAAGTAAGAACACTGTGCTTGGGGGATCATAAGACTTGAACAGACCACCAGATTTGCCACTAATTGGGCCCAGTTGTCTTGAGCAAATTATTTGGTCTGTCTGAGCCTCACCTTTCTAATCTGTGAAATGAGAACAACAGTACCACCCCACAAGATTGCTCTGAGGCTGTGATGAGAAAATGCACCGAAAACATTTGAGAGGCACGAAAGGTGGTGTGGGTGTGTAAGATGAGATGCTGCAATGCTTAGGGAAGAGGCAAGCAGAATAACCAAGCAGACAGATGGGCTGCAACCACGCCTCCACTTTTTCCTTCTGCACCTGCTCCTGGTCAGCATCTTCTCCCAGGGCCCTCGGGGTGTCGCAAACAGGAGATTGTTCTTGTCGCTCTGGCCTTTTCTTCTTTCCTCCTCTGTCTTCAAAACTGCCTATTCTCTACTTCAGTCCTTTTGATTCTCGTGCCTTCAATTGTTTATTCTTGGAATAAATATTTATTGAGTCCCCTGCAGAAGGAAGCTTGACATATTAGAAAGAACATGACTTTGCCTCTTTTGCTTCTCCCCTATTAATGACGGTTTTAGGCAAGGCTTTTGCCCTCTCTGAGCTTTAGTTTCCTAAAATAGAAGATGGAGATGACACCTACATTTCAGGATTGTTAGGAGGATGATGGGTGATACTATGTGTGAAAACCAAGACCAGGTCCTCAATAAACGTAACCCTGTCTGCAGCCTGCTTACTGTCAATCAGATAAACTCACCAAGCAACAAGCAGCAGTGGGATGATGAGGACCCCCTGGGCTGATCCTTCAGAAATCAAAGCTAAACAAAACCCTGTGCATTTTATTTCATTAAAAAAATTTTTACTTTATCTCTTTGTTGGCCCCAGTGGGTCTTCACTAGTTTGCGGGCTTTTCTCTACTTGCAGCGAGGAGGGGCTACTCTCTAGATCCAAGGCACGAGCTTCTCATTGCAGTGGCTCCTCCTGTTGCAGAGCACAGGCCCTGGAGCACATGTGCTCCGTGGTTGTGGCTCCCAGGCTCTAGAGCACAGGCTCAGTAGTTCTGGTGCACAGGCTTTGTTGTTGTGTGGCATGTGGGATCTTTCCAAACCAGGGATGGAACCTGTGTGCCCTGCATTGGCAGGCAGATGCTTAACCGCTGAACCACAAGGGAAGTCTAATCCCATGTATTTTAATGGGATCCTTGGACCTCCCCGCATAAACCCTGGCCTGACAATAGCTGGCTGAATATATATGTGGGCCACCAATGCCTCCTCCAAAACAAGTAAATGTGGGATGCGTTTCCAGTTCCACGGCCACTGAGGCTCATTGCATTGGGTACCTTGTTGCCCAATGAGGTGTTTTGTTCTGTGCCTGCCAATGCCATAGCTGTCAACAGCCAGCCCTTTCTAACTCAAAAATACAGCACCTCTTCATCCAACTGAGGTCTCAGGCAGGGATAATCAGAGTTTCAGTTTTAGACATCCCTGTTTTGGGGGTAAATTTAAAAAGCAAGAGAATCATTTGGTAAATTTGTTATTAAGCCTCTAGGGGAAGTTAGAAAGAGAAGTAAGTATATAGCACATGGACACTTGGAAAAGTTCATCTAATCATTAATTCAACAAACACTGGTTGAGTTAGATACCTCTGTACATGGTGGGGTTGAGACAGGCTGGGATCTGGAACCCTTTGCTGCGGTGCTTGCACCTGGACACACCTCTCCTCCAGCAACAAAATATAAAGAAACTACATAGGACTAAAAATAACTGCATGCATGCACGAAGGTGGTGAAGTCACTCAGTCGTGTCCGACTCTTTGTGACCCCATGGACTGTAGCCTACCAGGCTCCTCCGTCCATGGGATTCTCTAGGCAAGAATACTGGAGTGGGTTGCCATTTCCTTCTCCAGGGGATCTTCCCTACCCAGGGATTGAACCCAGGTCTCCCATGTTGAAGGCAGATGCTTTAACCTCTGAGCCACCAGGGAACCATGCACAGTTGCAGGAAAATCTGGACAAAAGATACAGAGACCAAAAAAAATCAACTACCACTTTTGAAGAGCCTGTAGTAAAAACACCATGTTGGGAGCAAAGTGAGAGTACTATGCGTGCCCTTAGCACGTAATACCACGTAACAGTTGGGCAGAAGACCTAAGCCACCCCGACAGCCCCATTCATGGACACACCCCACCGTCACCCCCTGTAAGGAACCAGCTCACCTCCCCGATGGAGCAAGTGAGCAAGGGAAACTGTTGTTTGTTCTTGCTCCCCTCTTTGCAGCAGTGTGTGTGTGTGTGTGTGTGTGTGTGTGTGTGTGCGCGTGCGTGCTCAGTCACTTCGGGTGTGTCTGACTCTTTGCTACCCCATGGAATGTAGCCGACTGCATCCTCTGTCCATGGGGATTCTCCAGACAAAAGTAGTGGAGTGGGTTGCCATTTCCTCCTCCAGGAGATCTTCCCAACCCAGGATCGAACCAGTATCTCTTAAGTCTCTTTAACACCAGTACCATCTGGGAAGCCCCAGGGTCCCCAATAAGGTCTTGCTTGAATTTCTTGTCTGGCCTCTGATCAGTTTCAATTGATTAGGGCAGGGAACCTTGATCGAGATCAAGGTCACAGTAGTGAACGAAACAGACGTACCCTGGCCTGTGGAGCTGGCACTCAGTGGCAGAGGCAGACAAGAACAGGAAACATCATAAATGAAGACAGTGAAGGGTGTGTTTGGAGTGCAAAGTATTGAGAAAGAAGAAAAAGTAGAGTTGAATGAGGATATCAGAACCCAGAGAAATAAGGGAGATGGGCTGAACTGTTAAACAGGGTGTAGGGAGAAGCCTCATTGAAAAGGTGAGATTCAGCCAAGACTTGAAGGACATGGGGGCAAGTGATGGTGATGTTGTGGGCATGATGTGGATTGGAGCTCAGCTGCCATGCTCAGGGCCAGTTTGGGTGGGGCGGGGTGGGTGAAGGGAACAAGACAAGGGAGGCAGACCATGGGGTGTTTATTAGAGACCACCATCAGGACCTCAGCTTTTACTTTGGGAGAAGAAGGAGGCCACCAGAAGTTTTGAGGTAAGACAGGCTCTGCCAGGAGAAGTCATTTCAGTGCTGGTTGTGCCAGGCAACAGCTTTGGGAAGATCAGCTCACCCTCCAGGGTGCACTTGCCTCAGCAGTAAGATGCCATGGATGAGATAGTTGTGTGTGTGTGTATGTGTGTGTGTGTTCATGTGTGTTAGTCACACAGTCGTATCCAACTCTGTGACCTCATGGACTGTAGCTCTCCAGGCTCCTTTGTCCATGGAATTCTCCAGGGAAGAATACTGGAGCGAGTTGTCATTCCCTTCTCTATGGAATCTTCTGGATCCAGAGATGGAACCCACGGGTCTTGCATTGCAGACAAATTCTTTAGTGTTTGAGCCACCAGCAAAGCCCACAGGGTCATTTCCAAGGTCTCTTCTCTACCCAGTGGTGTTAGATGCAGACCAAGTCAAGGACACTCTTCGTCAGTCTCTGCTCACCACAGTAAGCGCCAGGTTCCCTGGCTCCAGCTCACTGCCCCCACCCCTCACCTCCTCCAGTTGGCCCTCAGGCACCCCAGGTCTCCAGGTGCATCTGGAAGCAGAGCCAGTGGGGCTGGGAGAGGCGGCTGGGTTTCCTGCCACACCCGAGGGAGCTGAGTACCACTCCTTCAAGGCCTCTACCTTTCCTGGCTGGGACCAGCAGGAGAGCAGCTTCCCATGGCAAGGCAAGCCCCTGGCCTGGCCCCAACAACCTCTACTGAGCTGGTAGGATTAGGAGAGGAGAGGAAGCAAGCGACGGGCCTGTACGTGCCCCTCTGGCAGGAGAGCGGGCAGTGACCGTTCCTGGCCAGTGTGGCAAGATGGGGTGCAGCATCAGTGCCGGCCACCAGAGCACATCTATGAAACTTCAGAGGTGTCAGAGACAAGCATCTCAGCGAGGAGAGACCGATTTCAGGGAGCAACCGCCAACTGTGAGGCAGGATTATCAGAAAGGAGGAATTTCTCCTTTTTTAGCAGGACAAGAAAGAATCAGGAACTCGGGGCCCCTTCTCCCCTTCTGCCTCCTGCCCCACTCTGCCTTTGGTTCCATGGCCTCCACGCTCCAACCAGCCATCACCTCCTTGTCTCTTCCATTCCTAGCTAGGGGTCCCCATTCACCGAGTTTCCAGAACTGGAAACGTCCCCAACCTAGAGACTTCCTGGGAATTAAAAAATGTCATCTTGTCAAAAGCTTTCAAATGCACAGCCATCAGTGGGCATGGCTAAAGGGGCTATATGAGAAGAGACTCAAGTAACAAGAAGAGATTAACTGCTGAGATTGGACCAGTGCACTTGTGATTTTCCATCAGCATAGGCCAGCATCTCTGTGAGGAGTATTTTAAAAATCGGGTTATTGAAGTGTAATTGACATCGAGCAAAATGAATTTTTTTTAGATGTGTGGTTCAATGGAGATTTGACGAATGTAAAAAGTCATGCAACCCCTACCCTAAACAAAATATAGAACATTTTCCTTACTCTCAAAGCTTCGTTATGCCCCTTTGTCTTCAGTCCCTGCCTACCCACAGCCTCTGCCAGGAGTATTTTTCCTGAATCACATTGAATCGTATTCTCTCTTTTTTCCAGATGTCCTTCTATCTGTCTCCTTTCAGTTCATATTGTTTTTGAAATTCATTCAGATTGTTTTGTGTGTCAGTAATTCCTTTTTATCATTGCTGTGCAGGACAATCACACTGTAAAATTGTTTTACTGTGGTAATATAACAGACAATTTACCTTTCAAACATTGTTAAGGGCAATTCAGTGGCATTGATTATAATCACATGATGTGCAACCATCACCACTATTTCTAAATGTTTTTCTTTTTTAATAGCTCTCTTTATTTCAGCCTTTTTGTTTGTTTTTGGCTGCACTGGATCTTCACTGCTGCCCAGAGGCTTTCTCTAGTTGCTGTGTGTGGGGGAGGCTCTTCACTGTGTTGGGAGGGCTTCTCTTTGCAGTGGCTTCTCTTGTTGTGGAGAATGGGCTCTAAAGTGAGGGCTCAGTAGGATCTTCCCAGACCAGGGATCAAGCCCATGTCCCCTGTAATTGACAGATTCTTATCCACTGCACCGCCAAGGAAGACCGTAAATGTTTTAAAACTCTTTATCATCCCAAATGGAAACTCTGTATGCATTAAGTAATAACTCCCTATTCCCCCTTCTCATAGCTCCTGGCCACCTCTGACTGCTTTCTATCTCTATCAATTTCCCTATTCTACATATTTATGTAAGTGAAACCATGTAAAATTTAGCCCTTTGTGTCTTGCTTATTTTGCTTAGCATGTCTTCAGAGTTCATCCAAGTGGCAACATGTATCAGAATTTCATGCCTTTTTATGGTTGAGTAGTACTCTATAGTATGAATATACCATATTTTGCTCATCAGTTTATAAGTTGATGGACAATTGGATCATATCTATCTTTTAGCTATTGTGAAAAATCTTGCTATGAACATTAGCAAACAAGTATTTGGATTTCTCTTTTCCTTCTTTATTTTTTCAGTATATACCTAGTAATGAAATTGCCAGGTCAAATGGTAATTCTGTGTTTAGCTTTATGAGTAATTGCCAAATTTTTTCCACAGTGACTGCACCATTTAACATTTCCACCAGTAATGCATACAAGTTTTAATTTTTCTGCATCCTTGTCAGCGCATGTTACTTTCTGTCTTTTTTTTTTTTAATTTTATGGCCATCCTAGTAGATGCAAAGTGGTAACCGATGATTTTGGTTACATTCTAATGACTTTAATGTTGAGCATCTTTTCATGTGTTTATCTGAATATCTTCTTTGGAGAAATGTTTAATTTTGTTCTTCATGTTTGAATTGTGTTTTCATTTTGTTGTTCAGCTGTAGGAATTCTTTATATATTCTGGAGAGGAAACTTATCAGACATGTGATATACAAATATTCTCTTCCTTTCTGTGGGTTGTCTTTTCATGCTCTTGATAGTATTTTTTGATACACAAATTTAAAAAAATTCAGTGAAGTCCAAATTATCTATGTTGTTTATGGTGAATCATCTTTTTAAATATGCTGCTGAATTTGGTTTAATATTATTTCATAAAAGTTTTTTGCATCTGCAGCTTTCTTCACTTGTGTCACCTTTTTCTACCTTGGTAATGCTGACTTCATAGAATAAGTTAGCAAGTGTCTCTTCTTTTCAATTTTTTGGGACAAGCTGGAGAAGGACTGGTGTTAGTTCTTAAAATGCTTGGTAGATTTCACCAATTAAGTCCTCTAGTATAGGGCTTTTCTTTGTTGGGAGGTTTTTGATTATTGGCTCAATCTCCTTACTAGTTATAGTTCGATTTAAATTTTTTTCTCTTCATGATTCAGTCCTGGTAGTGCTTCTAGAACTTTGTCCATTTAATCTAGGTTTTCCAATTTGTTGGTAAACAACTGTGCATAGTACTCTTTTATAATCCTTTTTGGATAAAAATATACATATCTACATACAGAAGAGATTAGAAACATGTGTGTGAAGGACTATGTGTGATGGATGTATGTTTGTAACAGCCTAACCAAAACTTTAAGGAAAGAGAGAAGGGTTTCACATTATAGAAATTTAGTACTCTAGTGCTTGGTTGCTCAGTTGTGTCCAATTCTTTCTGGCTCCATGGACTATGACCCACCAGGCTCCCCTGCACATAAAATTTTCCAGGCAAGAATACTGGCTTGGGGTGCCATTTCTTACTCCAGGGGATCTTCCTGACCAAGGGATCAAACACACATTTCTTGCATCACCTGCATTGGCAGGCAGATTCTTTACTACCAGCACCACCTGGGAAGCCCCTTATACCAATTTAAATAATTTCTAATGAAACATTTGATGTCCCCATGTTCAAATTATTGTTTTGCTGCCTAACCAGCGGGGATTTCAACTTAAAAGCAAGACACTCAGGTTTTACCTTTCTGTAGTGGGATGAATGATGACGCCCGAAAGATATGTTTCAACCTCTCTGGAACCTGTGAAATTGATCTTACTTGAAAAAAAAGCATGTTTAAGATGTGATTATGTTGCAGATGTAATTAAGTTAAGGATCTTGAGATGAGGTCCTCCTGGATGTAGGGTGGCTGTAATCTAATGACAAGGCTCCAAATAAGAGACATACAGAAGAGAGACATATAGGAAGAGGGAAAAGATGGTTACATGAAAACAGAGTTGTGTGGTCAAAAGCCAAGGAAAGCTTGGAGGCACCAGAAGTTGAAAGAAGCCAGGAAAGAATCTTAGAGACTTTGGAGGGGACAAGTCTCTGCCAACCATTTGATTTTGAACTTCTAGCCTTCTGAACTGTGAAAAAACAACTTTCTGTTGTTTTAACTAGAAGTTTGTAGTAATTTGTTATGACTATCCTAGGAGACCAATACAACCTTTATTCTTTTCCTTTATGTCTTCTCATCTGTTTCTTAAGAGGAACGAAAACAGTTTCCTCTCGTCCCAGGCAGGATGGTTTTCCGTTTGCTGTGATCACAGGATCTCATCCTCTTCTACCTGTGTTTCCCAAAGTGAGAGACTAAACAGAAGGACATGGTATTAAATTAAATGGACTCACATGATGAGACACTACACTGTTTATTAGTAAGTCTCAATAGTCAGAGAGAAAGTGTGAGCATGGTGGGAATAGGTATGTAACATTGAATATCAATCTCCCTTTTTATCAAAGCAAAAGCAGGCTTCAGGCTCAGCTCTTTGAAAGCTGGCAAGAGTACCTGGCTTGATATTAATAACATTGTTTTGGTTTCATTGAATTTATTTTTATGCCTGGCTATCTTCTATTTCTTATCAGCAATGCCAATTTCTCTTTTAGGCTTATAATAACAGGTTTCTTTTTTAAACAAATAAATCTACATTAAAAACTGACTTATTTTAAAGAAACTTATTAAGTAAAAAACCATGGAGATGTTACACAGATAAGGAAAAGTCTGTGAAGGTGGGAAATACTATACTACCCCCATAACCTTATCAAAGTATCTTTTCCTAAGGAAAATCCCCTCTATTAGAAGAATTCTGATGCCAGAACTAGTCCATTTCTGAACTCTTTCAATTCATCTTTTGGTTGAGTGTGTTTCATATTTGTTTATAAGAAGGGTTTACGGATATTATGTTCCCTGAGTTTTTATACGTTCAGCATTGTCAATTGTTTCTGTATTAGCAATAACTTATTTGGTGGAAAATTCTTGGGTCCTACTTTCTTTTCTTCAGAGCTTTATGGACACTGTTTTACCATCTTTTTGCATTAAATGCTGCCTGATTCACCTGCATTATATGAATCATTTTTGTAAGACCCTTTTTTTCTTAGTTTGAAGTGTGGCAAATTCATCAACATTTGTCTCAGGGTTAAACACTTGGTATCACTTTTTTCGAACTGAAGGTGCTCTTTCAGTTTCTTAATATAGTCTTTTCTTCCTTTCCTTTTGTATTAGTAAATGTGGTTGTTGTTTTTTTTTTTTCCATTTCATGTGCTGTAGTATTTCCTTTGGGGACAAAAAGACCCATATGTCGGGTCATTTTCTATCTTCCATACCTTTATCTTCCTCCTAATCACTTCCACTTTGTCTTTCCCCTGTGCATGTACTATGAATTACCTCAAGCTTTCCTGAATGTGATAAATTTAATATTTAGTTATATTCACTTCATTTTTTGCTGTTTCAAAATTAACTGTAATTATTATTTTGTTCCTCAGTTTTTTCTTAGCTCTATAATGATATTTTAAAATCTCATTTTACTGTCTGTCTGATTACTTACGTTTGTTTCATTGAATCTGTGTTTTTCGAATTTTTTCTCCTAAAACACTTGTATTTTTTTCCTGGGGTTGTATTATCTTCCAGAATGGATCTTTCACTGGTCCACTTACACTATGTTCCTGTTTTTGCTTTGATGCTTTGGCATCTTTGCATAGTCTCCATGAATTTCATTCGTGAAAAAATTTAACATAAGTAGCTCTTTTAACACATCCCATTTGCCTGTATATAGTATGAGTCCTTTTTATTCGTTTTCATCTCAGTACCTCTGAGTCCTGCTGTTTTCTCTTCAATATTGTTTGTTTCTATTCTTAGAATATTTCTTGCCCTCAGCAAGTTACTTAAACTTTCTGTCTCACAGTTTCATCAATCTACAGTACAAATAATAATAGTACTTAATTGACAGATTGAGCATTAAAGGAGCTGTCAAGTACTGATTGCTGGTAACAGTGCCTGGCATATAACAACGGCTAATATCCCAAGGGAGGGGGTCTCTCATCTCTCCAACTTTTAAGCATTGGGCCCCCAGGTACTCAGTCTTCTCTATCACCACTCGCCTCCTTAGTGATCTCACCCTCTACTGGGCGTTAATATCACGCATTAGCTGATGACTTTCAAATTTCCGTTTTCACCTTGGACTTCTTTCTCTGGGCTTCTCTGCATAATATTTCCATGTAAGCTTCTAATAGCCATCTCATACTTGGTATGCGCAGAATCAAACTCCTCATCCCCAGTGCCCCTCCTCCCTTGAACCCACTCCTCTGGTGGTCTTCCTTATTACAGTACCTTCGAACTGTGGTGCTGGAGAAGACTCTTGAGAGTCTCTTGGACAACAAGGAGATCAAACCAGTCCATCCTATAGGAAAATAGTCCTGAATGTTCATTGGAAAGACTGATGCTGAGGCTGAAGCTCTGATACTTTGGCTAACTGATGTGAAGAGCCGACTCACTGGAAAAGACCCTGACATTAGGAAAGATTGAAGGGAGGAGGAAAAGGGGACAACAGAGGATGAGATGGTTGGGTGGCATCACCGATACAATGGACATAAGTTTGAGCAAGCTCCAGGGGATGGTGAAGGACAGGGAATCCTGGCGTGCTGCAGTCCATAGGGTGACAAAGAACAACAATTGAACAACAACAACAAACAATCATAGTGAATGCAAACACAACACCTTCATTTGCTCAGGGCAAAAACGTGGGGATCATCTTTGACTCATGCCTTTTATACCTTATGTTCATCTCAGTCCTTCAAAATAGAACCCAGAAGCCTAACGTCTCCATCACCATCTCTACCACTCTCCTTGTCCAGACCACTGCTGTCTATTACATACCTCACTGCAAATGCCTCCCCAGTGGAGCCTCTGTTTCTGTCCTCAACCCCTCTAAATCTTTTTTTTTTTTTTGAACATAGACTGGCGATTCATTTCTTACATGATAGTATATATATTTCAATGCTATTCTCCCAAATCTTAATACAGCTGTGTATGATCTGATTAACACTTAAATCAATGTCATGCTCCTCCTTAAACCATCCCTGTGACATTTCATGTCACCAAGAGAAAGAAAATGCCCGAGTCTTCACAACATTCTATATGACCTTCCCCTGCCCCATCTCTGATCTTATCTTTGCCTACTCTCTCCCCAGTCCTTCCAAAATTGTATTGGAGTATAGTTGCTTTACAGTGTGTGTTAGTTCTGCTGTACAGCAAAGTGAATCAGATCATACGGTTTTAAAAAATATTCATCAATATAGTAAATTACATTGATTGATTTTTTTTAATTTTTATTTTATATTGGAGCATAGTTGATTAACCATCCTGTGTTAGTTTCAGGTGTACAGCAAACTGATTCAGTTATACATATAGATGAATCTATTCCTTTTCAATTTCTTTTCCCCATTTAGGTTATTAAAGAATATTGAGCAGCATTTCCTGTGCTATACATTAGGTCCTTGTTGGTTATCTATTTTAAATATAGCAGTTTGTACATTTGTGTGATTTCTTTTTTAAATGTTAGATAAAAATCAACCAGTGAAACCAGCTGAGCTCATAGTTTTCTTTGAGGTAAAGTTTTAAATTAAAAACTCAGTTTTTTCCAATAGATATGTATGGTCACTTAGGTTATCTATTTCTTCTTGAGTGAGTTTTTGCTAATTTGTTTCTTTCAAGGAATTTGCCCATCCCATTCAAATTGCAAATGTGTTGGCAAAAACTATCATAATATTCCCTTTTTATCTATTTGAAATCTAAACAATCTGTAGTGAAATTATCACTTTAATTCTGGATATTGGTAATTTGCTATGTATTTTTTTTCCTGACCAGTCTAGCTAGTGGTTTACTAACTTTATTGATCTCAAAGAACCAACTTTTGGTTTCATTGGCTTTTTTCTATTGTCTTCTATCTTTATTTCATTAATTTCTGCTCTGATATGCTTACTTCGGGTTTCATTTGCTTTACTTTTCTGTTTTCCTAGGCTAGAAGCTGAAGTCATTGATTACAAATCTTTCTCTTTCCTAATATAGCCATTTAGTACTATATATTTCCTTATAAGTATGCTTTAGCTGTATCCACTCTTTAGACATATATTTTTAACTTTCATTCCTTTTTGTTTTATTTTACCTTACAGATTATATGTTGTTGTTTAGTCGCTAAGTCATGTCCAACACTTTGTGACCCCTTGGACTGTAGCCCACCAGGTTCCTCTGTTTATGGGATTTCACAGGCAAGAATACTGGAGTATTCTTGCTATTTCCATCTCCAGTGGATCTTCCCGACCCAGAGGTAGAACCCGCCGTCTTCTGCTTGGCAGGTGGATTCTTCACCACTGAGCCACCAGGGATGCCCATAGGTTATATAGGAGTCCATTAGATAGTTTACAAATACTGGGGGACTTTCCAGAGAACTTTGTGTTACAAATTTCCAATTTAATTTCATTGTGGTCAAACAACATACTTTTCATGATGTGAATAACTTTGAATTTTTTGATGGTTCAGAATTTGATACCACATAGTCTATGTTGTTGAGAAGAATGTGTGTTGGATGGTGTACTTTACACATGTCACTTAGATCCCAGTAGCTGAGAGCGTCATTCAAATCTACCTTCTTCCTGATTTTCTACTTGTTCTATCAGTTATTGAGAGGGGGACATTGAAATCTCCAAGTGTAATTGTAGATGTGTTTGTTTCTCTTGCAACTCAATCAGTTTTTTCTCTGTGTTTGAAGTTTTATTATTAGGGGAATAAACATTTAGGATTTAATGAATTAACTCCTTTACCATTGTGAAATGGCCTTTATTATCTCTGGTAATATTCTTTCCCCTGAAACCTATTTTGTCTGATATAAATATAACTATTTCACCTTTATTTTTATTAGTATTTGTATCTTTTGTTACTTATTTCCTTTTGACTTACTTGTACTTTTATGTTTAAAGTAGGTTTATTGCGGGCACCATATAGTTCCTTTTTTTGTTCAATGTGATAGTCTCTAATTGTTATAGTTAACAGTCTTTCAGTTGGGTTGTGTAGACTACTTACACCTAATATATTTATTGATCTGGTTGGTTTAAACCTGTCACATTGTTGTCTGTCTTTTTCCATCTGTTTCTTCTTTTCTTTTCCCTTTGTTTTCCATCTCCTTGTGGATCATTTTTTTGTGATTTCACTGTATATTCTTTGTTGGTTTACCAGCTAAAACTATTGTATAATTTAATTTCCAAATTCTCGGCAAGTATATATTAAAAATCCCAGCTCTTTTTCATTGTTTACTGTCTCCTTTGGAGGTTCAACCATCAAGTGTCAGGTGGCAAGAGCCCAGGCCTGCTTTGTCCTGGAAGTTTGTGATGGAGTAGTGAACAGTGCCCCATCAGCAGCAGCAGTGAACAGTGTCCCAGTGGGGCCTAGAGGAGGAGGTGGAGCTGGCTAACTGGATGCTATTGCCTTTCTCTGCTCCTGGGATTCAGACATCTCCCTCCAGAGGATTTATGTTCACCCAAGGCAGTCAATTCAGTTCAGTTCAGTCGCTCAGTCGTGTCCAACTCTTTGTGACCCCATGAATCGCAGCACGTCAGGCCTCCCTATCCATCACCAACTCCCGGAGTTCACTCAGACTCATGTCCATCAAGTCAGTGATACTATCCAGCCATCTCATCCTCTGTCGTCCCCTTTTCCTGCCCACAACCCCTCCCAGAATCAGAGTCTTTTCCAATGAGTCAACTGAATCGACTCTTCGCATGAGGTGGCCAAAGTACTGGAGTTTCAGCCTTAGCATCATTCCTTCCAAAGAAATCCCAGGGCTGATCTCCTTCAGAATGGACTGGTTAGATCTCCTTGCAGTCGAAGGGACTCTCAAGAGTCTTCTCCAACACTACAGTTCAAAAGCATCAAGTCTTTGGCACTCAGCTTTCTTCACAGTCCAACTCTCACATCCATACATGACCACAGGAAAAACCATAGCCTTGACTAGACGGACCTTAGTTGGCAAAGTAATGTCTCTGCTTTTGAATGTGCTATCTAGGTTGGTCATAACTTTTCTTCCAAGGAGTAAGCGTCTTTTAATTTCATGGCTGCAGTCACCATCTGCAGTGATTTTGGAGCCCCCAAAAATAAAGTCTGACACTGTCGCCACTGTTTCCCCATTTATTTCTCATGAAGTGATGGGACCAGATGCCATGATCTTTGTTTTCTGAATGTTGAGCTTTAAGCCAACTTTTTCACTCTCCTCTTTCACTTTCATCAAGAGGCTTTATAGTTCCTCTTCACTTTCTGCCATAAGGGTGGTGTCATCTGCATATCTGAGGTGATTGATATTTCTCCCAGCAATCTTGATTCCAGCTTTTGCTTCTTCCAGTCCAGCGTTTCTCATGATGTATTCTGCATAGAAGTTAAATAAGCAGGGTGACAATATACAGCCTTGATGTACTCCTTTTCCTATTTGGAACCAGTCTGTTGTTCCATGTCCAGTTCTAACTGTTGCTTCCTGACCTGCATACAGATTTCTTAAGAGGCAGGTCAGGTGGTCTGGTATTCCCATCTCTTGAAGAATTTTCCACAGTTAATTGTGATCCACACAGTCAAAGGCTTTGGCATAGTCAATAAAGCAGAAATAGATGTTTTTCTGGAACTCTCTTNAGTTCTAACTGTTGCTTCCTGACCTGCATACAGGTTTCTCAAGAGGCAGGTCAGGTGGTCTGGTATTCCCATCTCTTTCAGAATTTTCCACAGTTTATTGTGGTCCACACAGTCAAAGGCTTTGGCATAGTCAATAAAGCAGAAATAGATGTTTACATGGAAATCTCTTGCTTTTTCAATGATCCAGTGGATGTTGGCAATTTGATCTCTGGTTCCTCTGCCTGTTCAAAAATCAGCTTGAACATCGTGAAGTTCACGGTTCACGTATTGCTGAAGCCCGACTTGGAGAATTTTGAGCATTACTTTACTAGCATGTGAGATGAGTGCAATTGTTCAGTAGGTTGAACATTCTTTGGCATTGCCTTTCTTTGGGATTGGAATGAAAACGGACCTTTTCCAGTCCTGTGGCCACTGCTGAGTTTTCCAAATTTGCTGGCATATTGAGTGTAGCCCTTTCACAGCATCATCTTTCAGGATTTGAAATAGCTCAACCGGAATTCCATCACCTCTACTAGCTTTGTTTGTAGTGATGCTTTCTAAGGCCCACTTGACTTCGCATTCCAGGATGTCTGGCTCTAGGTGAGTGATCACACCAGGGCAGCAAAGGTATTCCATATTAACAGAAGAAAAATTTTAAAAAGATTACTATATATTAGCTATCCTATTTTCACAGGGAAAATAGAATTCCTACTACACTATAAAAATGTAAAAGGAAAAAGAAAACCTCTCTGATGTTTCATACCATAAATTCAGAAAATTGATTTATTCATACATATTCATATGCTACATGCTTCCCAGGCAGCTCAGTGGTAAAGAATTTGCCTGCCAGTTCAGGAGACTTGGGTTCAACCCTTGGGTCAGGAAGATACTCTAGAGAAGGAAAAGGTCAAGTCACTCCAGTATTCTTGCCTGGGCAGTCCCATGGACAGAGGAACCTCACGGGCTTAAATCCATGGGGTTGCAAAGGGTCAGACAACTTAAAGACCAAACAACAACAGCAATAACATATGCTACATATAGACATTACCTTCTGAGAAGATGTCTATAGATCCATGTGTGCCAGAGAACCCACACATATAGGAAAAAAACATCTCACATAACCAATGCATTTTCTAGAAAAGAGCTGAACTAACTGCTGGTATCTACTGATAAAACTTTAAAGGGACTCAGAAGATTTAAGAAGCTACTGCATTGTCAATAAAATGGTATGTGATTCTTGTGCTGCTATTCTACACTTGAGATTCTAAACAGTAAAGGTGACTGGATAGACTTGGGGACCTTGAAATACTTGGTACTATAATAGTGAAGTTTTATTTAGCCCTGCAGACAAATTCAGTATTCTTACTTGGTGAAATTTAAAAGAATGACCCATTATAATTTGTTCTTCCAAAATGTCTGGCTTTTAAAGGTTATTAAGTATGTCAGAAAGTAAAACATATGAATATTTTACTTTCTATAAACAAGACGGTATTCTCAATCTATATTTTGAAATAATAAATCATATATCCAAAGAGAGAAGTTACCTGGTTATATTTCTGAGATAATTCATGTGTGCTAATTCCTAATATATTAATTTTGCTACTTTTGATAATATCTTACTTTAAGGTGTCCTTTGTCCTCCTGCTGTTCATAGACACTGTGGAAATAATCAAAACCACTAAGAGGAGATGGCAAATAAATGCCAAATAATACTTAGATAGAACATATTGGTAAACCTTGTGCTATCTGGGCAGTTTTACTGTAATATATATAATTTTCTTTAAAAATATTAGATGCTTATGGTGTATAAAACTAAGAAACAGGAAAAATAACATTTTTATTTTTTTTCTTCTGTAATCCCCAGGTAATATTATAATGGACTCTCTTAATTCATTTGAGTTGAGTTTTTAATAAGAAGTCAAAAAGTAGACCATTTTCAGGGTCTTTCCTGGAAAAAGGAGATAATTAAATATAGATACAAAGCTAACTTCTAAGGATAATTTTGTGGTTAAGTTTCGAGACATTTTTATTTCTAACTAGTTTTCATTGAACATATATGTCATTCTGATACTCTCTCTTCTCTCCATTGCTGATTAAGATGTCTGCTTATTTCATTCACTATCAAATATGAATAACTCTTATTTCAAATTTCTGATTTACCTACAGAACTGAGAGCCTTGTCAGTCAGTTACTACTAGGATTTTACTCTGTTATAGTCACAAAAGTTTTCACTCAATGATTTCATACATAAGTAATGAGTCTAGGTTGTATGTTAATAGCTAATACCTATCTCTCCTTTTGCTTTTGAAGTGTTATTAGATTTTAAACCTGAGATCTTTACTCCTGTCTCTTAAGTTCCACATGTCTATTGGGATAATCAGAAATTACGAATATGTCATGTTTGAGTACCTGGAATTATGCACGCAATATGGTAGCTATTAATTATTTGTAGCTATTGAGCCCTTGAAATGTGTTGCTAGTCTGAATTAAGATGTGCAGCAAGTTTAAAACACAAAGTGGATGGTGATATCTTAGTACAGAAACAAGGTAAAACATCTGTTTTTATATTCATTAGGTGTTTCAATGATAACACTTTCGTGTATTTGCTAAAATAAAATGGACTATATTAAAATAATTTTGCCTACAGATAGGTAGTACAGTTCTAAATTTTTTTTAATTACACATTGTCGTGGGAGTTTATAATTTCCTCGGTTCTGTCTTGCCACAGTGAAAATTGGAAGCGACGGACAGACCAGTACTACAGCTCAGTTTTATTTGGCAAGCAAAGGAAAATACATACTCGAGGTGTGAGGGCAGGTTGACCCAAAAGACTGGAAGAGAAGAGAGACCAGAGGCCCAGTTTTGTCTCTTCCTTTTATATGGCTTTCTTCCTCTACCTGAGCCTACTTTGTGTAAACTGGGCTAGCCAGGAGAGCTGTTTACTTTACCTGAGGGTCTCACTCCAGTCCTTGGACCTTCCTTTGTTCTATATTGACGGGCTTTTCCCTTGTCTTTTAGCTACCACCATTCTAGATTTCTTTTTCCTATTCTAACTACCTAACATCTTCCCCTCAAGAGATGGTAGGCCAAATTCTTTGGGAATAAGGGTGTCAAGGTCTCTCTGGCTACTTCCTGCTGAGCTGGGATGGTGAGGGGCATTGGGCCTCCCCCTCTTGCTAGTCTCAAGTCTCAGAGTCCTTATAGCAATGTATACCTAAGGGTGAGGGATATTTCCTGTGGTCACTGTAGTTTCATACATCCTTGTTGAACTAGCACTGCATGTTGTAGCTTGCTGACCTGAGCAGGACAAAACTGGTTAGACAATTGAGAATACATGGAGCAATCACAAGCATCATCAGTATGGTGATAACAGAAATGAGCAGGGGCAGACAATATGTCTCATTCAAGATGGCTCAAGTCCCTCTTTGTTCAGGGATCAGGAGATCTATCTCCTGTCTATTTTATGTTGTATCTACCAAGCTGTGCTGGCTCTGTAGAGCTATTTTGAAAAATCTTATCCCCTGAAGCTTAATTTTTGGGGTGTTCATTAGAATGACACTCATTTGTTGTCCTAAATAGGCATCCAGGATCTCCCAGGGGATCACTGGTGTATTAAGTGTTCTCTTCTGTATTCTTCCGTGGTTTGACTCATGAGTAGGGAAGCCAAGCATCAAGTTCTGGTACCTTGACAACTGTAGGAGCACACATTATTACAGGGTAGGGTTGGAGTGTGGGTTGGAGTTGAGTCTTTAGGGACCCATCTTTCCAGACTTTAATTAGGACTTGAGTGCCTGGAGCATATAGTGGTGGCTCTATAGAATCTTTGGGGCCTGGTTGACACCCCACAAGTGTATATCTTATTGGAACTGCCCAATGGCCATGGTAAAAGACCCAAAGGTCTGAGGCTCTGGATCTAGGAAGAGGTCATTGACATGAATGAAGGGTCTCCCATATAGCATCTCATAGGGACTAAGACCAGCCTGTTTCTTAGGTGCAACATGGATGTGGAGGAGAGCTATTGGTAAAGCCTCTTTCCATCCCAGGGAGGTCTCCCGGGTTATCTTTTTTTATTGCTGATTTTAAGAATTGGTTGGTCCTTTTCTACTTTTCCTGAATACTGAGGCCTCCAGGCACAATAGAGATATTAAGCAATGTCCAATGCTTTAGAGACCCCTTGGGTGACCTTGGAAGTAAATGATACCCCATTGTCACTTTGTAACGACCTGGGTAGACCGTATTTGAAATGATTTCATGGAGCAGTTTTTTGTTTTGTTTTTACCATCTCCTCAGCCTTTTCAGTCTGGGTGGGAAAGCCTTCAATCCATCCTGTGCATGTGTCTATCATGACTAATACATATTTATACCCTTGAAAAACTGGCATCTGGGTGAAGTCCATCTGCCAGTCCTCTGCTGGGTAGGTCCCATGCCATTGGATGGGCTGGGCCAGCTGGGGTCTTTGAAATCCTTGGGGGTTATATAATTGGCAAGTGGGATAAGAGGAGTCTACTTGCCTTATAGTCCTTTGGAGGTCTGTTCCTCTGAAGTACATTTCTAGTAATCTTTGGAAGGCCTTATCCCCTAACTGAGTGGTGGCACGCAAGGAGTTAACCAACCTTCATTGGAGGTTCCCAGGCAGAAAAAGGAGTCCCTCCTTTTGGAACCACCCCATATGACCTTGAAAGCCCTCACTGTTAGTATTAAGAGTCTCACCTCCAGTATATGAAGGAGTTTCTGGCAAATTAGTCTGAGGAACTAAGGTGGCAACCCCTATTAGGTCACTGTTCTGTGATGCTACCCTCTTAGCTGCCTGATTGGCTGCTTGGTTCCCTCATGCCACTTCCGTGCTCCCTTTTTGGTGTCCTTTACAGTGGGAGACTGAAACCTCAGCGGGCAGATGGACTGCCTCCAAGAGACTAAGGATTTGATCACCATACTTGATTGGGGACCCTAAGGTGGTCAAGTGGCCTCTTTCTTTCCAAATAGCGGCATGTGCATGTAGCACCAGAAACGCGTACTTGGAGTCAATGTAAATGGCTACTTTTTTTCCTTTTCCCAGCTCTAAAGCTCAAGTCAGGGCTATGAGCTCAGCTAATTAGGCCAAAGTACCTGGTGGCAAAGTTTTAGCCACTCTGGTCTCAATATTGGAGACTACTGCATATCTGGCTCTTTTTCCGTCCAAGACAAAGCTGTTTCCATCAGTGTACCAGACTTCCTCAGGACTGGTCAGAGGATCTTCTGACAATCCCTCTCAGGGTTTTGTCCAGTGGTCCAGTTTCTAGGCAAGAGTGAAAGGAGAGAGCACCCTAGGGGTAGGCAGGAGGGTGGCTGAGTTAAGAACCTCACAATGGGGTAGAGTTGGGCCTGGATTTTCCATCAGCACTACTTGTTATCTGAGGATCCTTTGATCAGACATCCATAAATAGCCTCTCTCATCCAGGAGTTGTTTCACTTGGTGGCTGGTAAAAATAGTTTGTTTGCCCCCAAGACAGAGTTTTAAAGCATCTCCTATCAGGACTGCAATAGCTGCAAGATTTAGAAGGCGGGGAAAGATCTCTTCCCAATAAGGGAGCAGGACACTCAGGGACCAGCAGAAACTGGTGGGAAAAATATTTGTCCACCCCAGCAACAAAGTACCCAAGTGAATCTTTTTGTAATCGTTTTTCCTGTAGCACCCCAAATTGTACAGGTTTGGGAGAAGAAGGTTCTGGTGTAGGAGGTCAGGACAGAGTAGGTAGCCCCTGTGTCAACCAAGAAATTCTCAGACCTATCTGCCACATTCAGTTGCATCCTTGGCTCCAGTGCCATGATGGTTATCTGTGACAGGTAGGCTGGCTGGAGTGGGCCGCTTCAGTACTATTGAACCATCATGAGGGAAGACTTGATCCTTGATCTTGAGGCTCTTCAGTCCCAAGGGTAAAGTGCCTTCCAATGTCCTAACTGATGACATTTATAAGCTGTTTTAGGAGACTTGCAATGGTTTGGACATTCTTTGGCCCAATGCCCCTCCTGTCTACACATTAGGCATTTGCCTCATGCCTTGTCCTTCAAGGACTTGGGGTTTCCCTTAGGGCTTCCTTGGAGGGTGGCCAGCATCTGGGCATGCCTTGTCTCTTTCCTTTTCTCTCTCTCCTGGGCCTTGGTTTCCCTCTCCTGGTCTCTGTTATGAAAGGTATTGGTGGCTGTCTGGACCATCTCATCTAAAAACAGGGTCCTGCTGCTATAGCTGTTACAACTTTATCCTGAAGCCTGATGTACACTGAGACAGGAATTTGTTCTTTAAAATCACCTGCCCCTCATAAGAGTCTAATTCCAGATTGGTAAACTTTTGGAGGGCCTCTTTAGCCTTTCCAGAAAGGCCATGGGGTTCTTGCTGGGCTCCTGAGTTATTGCTGAGACCAGGCAAGTCCCACAACTAATAGGCTTCCTTCTATTTCCTTAGGGATGAGTCTTTTTGAAGCTTATCCTACCCAGTGCTGTTCAACCTGAGAACCAGGCATCCCCAGGTCAGGGTGCAGATTTCCAGGCAGGCTGAGCCTCCTGGAGACTGAATCCCCAGACATGTTGAGGCAGGTTAACCTCCTGAGAATTGGCTCCCTGGGCAAGTCAAGGCATGTTGACCTCCTGGGACCCCTGAACTGGCAGATTCCCGAGGAGGTTGAGGCATGTCAATCTTTTGAAGACCAGATATTTAGGCAGGTTGAAGCAGGTCAACTTCCTGGGATCCCCGGACTGGAGTTGGGTATCCCCAATGTCTCCAGTGTGACCAGTGCTGGGTAGGATTAAACTCATTGCTGGTTTGTCAACCATGGATGGGAATGGATATCATGATGTAAAGCAATCCGAGCCTGTGCTCTGAGACTGGGAGCCTGGGAAATAGCCATAAAGCTTATCCTCTTACTGATCTGAGGGAATGTAAGTCACTGATTTCCTCTGCTTGATCTGAGGAAATGTAAGTCACTGATTTCCTCTGTTTGATTTGAGGGAATGTAAGTCACTGATTTCCTCCCCTAGTCCTCCATAAGAACAGCTTAGGGTGTCTCCAATGGTAAACATTTCATTGTCATAGACCCACGTTAGGTAATAACAGAAATGACAAAGGAGTGGGTTATCTGGTCCTGTTAGAGGCATTGAGTACTTTAATAATAAGCAGGGTGGAGCAATGTTGCCTACAATGGGGCAGTGTCCTGGTTTTAGGAGTTAGTAAATAGCTGAAGAACAAATTGATAAGAGGCAGCAAACCATATGTTCCACAAAAGTGGAGTGGAGATTCGATCAGGGGTATGTTTGTAACTTTAGGAGAAGGGTGGTAATGATTTGAGCCCAACGACCTGCAGGGCTAACTCCCAAAGTGGCAAACATTATCCCTGGAAGCCCAGTGGCCCTTGATGGATGCCACCAACAGATGAACTTCTAGCAGGCATTGTGTGCCTGTCACCCGCCCTGAACAACTAGAGAGATTGGATACTATACAGTATTTCCCTCCCAAGGGGCAGCTATTTTCTAGCTTTCCCTCAAGAAGATTTGTAGAGGCAACACTGCTGACCTAGATGGGGCTCAAGAAAAGAACAAGAAACAGGAGAGAACAGGGCAGGGCACAACTTTTGAAAGAATGATATTAGCACAAGGGTATAACATAAGCCAATTAAAATCAAATGGCTCCAAGAAGACAAATCAATTTCAACTAAACTTTGATCCTCAATCTTCAAGCTAAACGACATATCCAGAGGTACTAGGACAGTTCCAAGACACTGTCAAAAGACCAAGGAGTGAGTGTTTCCCCAATTGTTGGAATGATCCTCCCACTCATTAGCATCTGAAATCACCCAGCTCTAAAAAACTAACCATGCAAAGTTCCGTTCCCCAGCCCCCTGCTCTTGCCCTCTGCGATGGCCTATACCCTGTGGAGTGTGTTTCTCTCTAAATCTGGACAAATCTACTTCCTACCTGTCATTGTGTATCTCATGTTTGTTTTTTGTTTGTTTCTTTGTTTTTTGCAATGAAACAATCAAGAGCCTGAGCTTCATTAGGTCCTAAAACCAGGCACCATGGGTGAAGAAAATGGCAACCCACTCCAGTATTCTTGCCTGGAGAATCCCATGGACAGAGGAGCCTGGTGGGCTGCTGTCTATGGGGTCGCACAGAGTTGGACACGACTGAGCGACTTCACTTTCATGGGTTTTGGCCAGCTCAAGTTCCTATCAGATAAGACTGGGTGACTAAGCATAGCACAGGGTCCCTATTACATGGGTTTGAGTCCCAGTCTTAGATAAATGGTTTCAAGCACAGCTTTCAGAAATGGAAAGATGATGATCTACCCAATATTTTGTAAGTAGTGGCATAGATGGAGAGAGGAGCTGAAAGATGGGAGGGAAAAAGCAGTGGGAAAAACATGCTGAGGAATCCCCTTCATAATCTGCCAGAAAATCTGCTAAAAACCTGACCTGTGCTCACAGTTTTCATTGGCCTGATCCTTGGCACAAAGAAGATTAAGGACAGAAGAACCCCTCCCTGCTTGGGCAACAGCTACTAAGTAGCCTCTGCCAGAGTCCCTCAGTTGCCCCCACTGCCACTCTCCTATTTGCAGAGGGTTTGAGAAAGCAAGAGAGTTCCAGAAAAACCTCTATTTCTGCTTTATTGACTATACCAAAGCCTTTGACTGTGTGGATCCCAATAAACTGGAAAATTCTGAGAGAGATGGGAATACCAGACCACCTAACCTGCCTCTTGAGAAATCTGTATGCAGGTTAGGAAGCAACAGTTAGAACTGGACATGGAACAACAGACTGGTTCCAAATAGGAAAAGGAGTACGTCAAGGCTGTATATTGTCACCCTGCTTATTTAACTTATATGCAGAGTACATCATGAGAAACACTGGACTAGTTGACTATGCCAAAGCCTTTGACTGTGTGGATCACAATAAACTGTGGAAAATTCTGAAAGAGATGGGAATACCAGACCACCTGACCTGCCTCTTGAGAAACCTATATGTAGGTCAGGAAACAATGGTTAGAACTGGAACAACGGTTCCAGTCCTAACAATGGTTAGGACATGGAACAACAGACTGGTTCCAAATAGGAAAAGGAGTACGTCAAGGCTGTATATTGTCATCCTGCTTATTTAACTTATATGCAGAGTACATCATGAGAAACACTGGACTAGAAGAAACACAAGCTGGAATCAAGATTGCCGGGAGAAATATCAATAACCTCAGATATGCAGATGACACCACCCTTATGTCAGAAAGTAAAGAGGAACTAAAAAGCCTCTTGATGAAAGTGAAAGTGGAGAGTGAAAAAGTTGGCTTAAAGCTCAACATTCAGAAAACGAAGATCTTGGCATCTGGTCCCATCACTTTGTGGGAAATAGATGGGGAAACAGTGGAAACAGTGACAAACTATTTTTTGGGGCTCCAGAATCACTGCAGATGGTGACTGCAGCCATGAAATTAAAAGACGCTTACTCCTTGGAAGAAAAGTTATGACTAGACAGCATATTAAAAAGCAGAGATATTACTTTGCTGACAAAGGTCCATCTTGTCAAAACTTGTCAAAACAGTAGTCACGTATGTATGTGAGAGTTGGACTATAGAGAAAGTTGAGCACCGAAGAACTGATGCTTTTAAACTGTTGGAGAAGATTCTTGAGAGTCTCTTGGAGAGCAAGGAGATCTAAGCAGTGCCTCCTAAAGGAAATCAGTCTTGAATATTCATTGGAAGGACTGATGCTGAAGCTGAAACTCCAGTACTTTGGCCACCTGATGTGAAGAGCCAACTCATTGGAAAAGACCTTGATGATGGGAAAGATTGAAGGTGGTAGAAGAAGGGGACTACAGAGGATGAGATGGATGGATGGCATTACCGACTCAATAGACATGAGTTTGAGCAAGCTCTGGGAGTTGGTGATGGACAGGGAAGCCTGGCGTGCTGCAGTCCATGGGGTCGCAAAGAGTTGGACACAACTGAGTGAATGAACTGAACTGACCTGGGTACTTAGCTGAAGAAAATGAAAACTAATTTGAAAAGATATATGTGCCCCTCTGCTCATTACAGCATTATTTGTAATAGTCAAGATATGGAAACATTACCTTTAAAAAAAGAATGAAATCTTGCCATTTGTAATAACATTAATGTTCACTACATGAAATAGGTCAGACAGCAAAAGACAAATGAGGTATGATCTCACTTATACATGGAATCTAAAAACTGAAACAGACTTACAATATAGGGAACAGTTTGGTAGTTATTAGAGGGGACAGAAGTGGGAGGATGGGCAAAACAAGTGAAAGGGATCAAGAGGTACAAAGTTACAGGTGTAAAATAAATAAGTCATGGGGATACAATGTATAGCATAAGGAATATGACCAATTATGCTGTAGTTAACTTCGGAACAGGTAGTATTAATAAGATTTATTATGGTTATCAATGTACACCACCATATTGCACAGCCCAACCCAATAAACTATTGTAAGTAAATTATGGTTCAGTTTTTTAAGAAGAAGCCATTTGTCACTGATTTATGTTGTCTGGGTTTCACAAATAAGGTAGAAAAGCCAATCTACCCCCTACCCCTGCCAGCTTTGTGTTACTGAAATTTCTTAAAAACAAAATCAATGAAAATATAGGTTGGTTGGCCAAGTCTAATATTTGTGAATATTTTCTTTAGTGAAAGAATGGAAAAGTTAATTTGAAAATTAGCATCGGCTTGCTGGTGGGTGTTTCCAAGGATTTTTTTAGATACCAGACTTGTGTGTTTATGTCAGTGTGTACACGTGTATATGTACATGTGTCTATGAGAGTGTATTTGTCATATGCACGTGTGTGTGTATGTGTAAACACTTCACTCTTTGTTTTCCAGCCCAGTGCTTTGGATGAGGAGTTTGGACAGTTCTCAGCATGTTCTCTGAACTTTGTTGTACTTTGTGGAGTTTCATTTTAAACAAATGCATAAATACAACAAAGAATTATGTCTCTAAACCTCCTCCAACTTGTTCAGGCTTCTAAATACAATTTCTTGAAATCACAACAATTTGGATATGGAAATGGCTTTAAGATTGTTTTAGGAAAGAAAGGTGGCAAGTTCAGAGCCTCTCTAAAAGCAAAGGATTTTTAAAAGCAATCCAGAAAGAAACCTGCAGGGAGACTTCAAGTAAGAGAAGAGGGCTTTGAGGAGGCCCCAGAAAGCTCTCCTGCAAATGAAGAACAGCTAAATGAGCCATTTTTAAGCATAACAGGAGGACTGAAGAAAAATGAGGCAGGGACTGTTTTTCCGTTCAGGCCAAGTAATACGGGTAGTGCTAAGTTGGGCGGTAGCAGAAATGAGCAAACAGTATGACTCTTAATTGCTGTCTCTAAGCCTTCTGGTTGAAGGGAACAAGAGCAGGAGCCCAGGAGAATGCCTCCCCACAAGAAAATGTCTTGTGTCCCTCCTTGGCTCCATAATTTTTTTATAACTTAAAAAGCTTTTTTATTTATTTGGCTATGTCAGGTCTTAGTTGTGGCACACAGGATCTTCAGTCTTTGTTGCAACATTCAGAATCTTTATTGCAACATGTGGGATCTGGTTCCCCAACCAAGGATCAAACAAACCTGGGTCCCCTGCACTGGTAGTACAGGGTTTTAANATTTGGCTATGTCAGGTCTTAGTTGTGGCACACAGGATCTTCAGTCTTTGTTGCAACATTCAGAATCTTTATTGCAACATGTGGGATCTGGTTCCCCAACCAAGGATCAAACAAACCTGGGTCCCCTGCACTGGTAGTACAGGGTTTTAACCACTAAACCACCAGGGAATTCCCTCTGTAATTACTATGATCTCAACTTTATCAGCTTTGGGAAAAAAAACAAGGGTTGTAGGATTAGTTCAAAATAAATCCCCCTCAAATCGATAACCTGTTACATGAAGCTGTCAAGTGTGTGTCTCCAGAGACTGCTCTATGCAAAAATGCAACCAGAGAGAAAAATGTGCAGCTGAAACTAAGACATACTCTTTTCTATAGCAAATAGTACTTTGGGCAGAGTTGACCTCATGGTTTCACATATTAAGGTAATTCAGTGGCTTAAGCAGAGAGAGACAAGTCTGGAAGGAGCAGAAAGAAAATTGGAGGCAGAATGTCTTAGTCTCTTAAAAAAGCATCATCATTTCATCTAGTAATGAGACCTGGGACTGCTTGCCCCTGAGTCACCCAGGACTCCTCTTGAACACTTCTAATTACAGGGGATAGCCAGAATTCTGTTTGAGGTCAGAAGAGAGATGAAGACAGCCTGACTCCCTCACCTGATCATGGCAAGAAAAGAGCATTCTGGGTTCTTGCGAGTTCATTCTTGTCATAGGATGTAGAGAATATTGCCTTCAAATTGTGCCCTGGGCCTCCTAAGAGCCATAAATCCAGGATAGGAGATGATTCTGGAAGGCAGGGGATTCTTTCTCCATTAATTCGTATCTCATAAGACAGCCTACAATAAAGTGATTGTTAGCAGCAAGAGCAGTGGTTCCAGAAATTCACATGAATGGAAATCAAGGGTTTACTCTTTGGTTTAAGTCAACTATAAGCAGGCAAAGTAGGAATTATCAGGGAAAAAAAAGTGCAAATGGAACATCATACATACATACACACACACACACGGAAAAAGAAAAAGAAGAAAGACATCTGAGGATTATATTAGACACCCAGGTTGAAAAATAATCTCAAAGGACCCATCAAACCAAACCAAGATAAAATCAGCAGTCTTATTCATAGCCTTCAATTAAAATAGTAGCATTTCTAATTACCATACAGTACAGTGACCCAGTTCTCACAAACAATCTGAGTGTAGCTTTTAAAGACTGGTGTCAGAAAGAAATGAATTCTGCACAAATCAGTCAAGTTTCATTGCACCATTTCTATGGCAACTAGAAGCAAAACAGTTACAAGGCTTGGTGACAGGGGAGTCTAAGTGGAAAAAAAAAGCAAACACATTCAGGTTATTTATCAAGTTCAGTAAAAAAATAAAAGCTGTTAATCTCATTGGACTTCCTAAGTGAGACTTTTTAAAGTCCTTCATGATTTTATCAACATCTAAGCAATACGTTTCCAACCTGGCACCTTGAACATCTCAGAATGCTTGGAAGTAAGGATGGGACCCTAGTTGTTTGCAGTATTTCAAAAAGCCAAATACAAATCGTACATTTATCTGTATAACCCTGAGTTCTGAACTCACACAATCTAATATTTGCACAGAACCACATTTTTTTTAAAGTATAGTACTAAAAAGTAATTTTAAAAAAGGAGGTTCATTTTTTTTAACCCAAGACACTTGACCAATATTACTTCATAATCCAAGCAACACTTATTATATCTCTGCTTTTCTCCTTCCCAGAGTTTTCTGCCCTTCACCATGCTAGAGACTCACTCATGTAAATCTCCTCAAGCTCTCTGGCTACTGGTTGCTCTCTGGCATTTTTCTGCTTCACCTCCATCCTCTTCCCTCAGGTGTTTATTACAGAGCTTTCTCTCACTTCTTTTGCGACTCTCCTCATGTCTTTCTGCTGCTCAGTTCTTATCTTGTATGACTGTTTCTGCCTCCTCAAAACATACGAAGATGCCTTCTCCACAGCAGTGGAAACATGTACAGATGAACATAACAACAATTCCTTTTACTTACTGAGTAGAAATGTACACATTTATAATTTTGGCACTTATTGATTATTCTGCTAGAGTGAAAAACAGGAACTAATCCAACGTTCATCAAAAGGGGGAAATAGATCATGAGCAAAAGGGTGGAAGCCTTGCTTGAATTCACATTAAAATTATGTCTGCAGTGACTTGCTAGTAAAGTAATGCTCAAAATTCTCCAAGCCAGGCTTCAGCAATCCGTGAACCGTGAACTCCCTAATGTTCAAGCTGGTTTTAGAAAAGGCAGAGGAACCAGAGATCAAATTGCTTAGAAGACGCTTACTCCTTGGAAGAAAAATTATGACCAATCTAGATAGCATATTCAAAAGCAGAGACATTACTTTGCCGACTAAGGTCTGTCTAGTCAAGGCTGTGTTTTTTCCTGTAGTCATATACGGATGTGAGAGTTGGACTGTGAAGAAGGCTGAATGCAGAAGAATTGATGCTTTTGAACTGTGGTGTTGGAGAAGACTCTTGAGAGTCCCTTGGACTGCAAGGAGATCCAACAAGTCCATTCTGAAGGAGATCAACCCTGGGATTTCTTTGGAAGGAATGATGCTAAAGCTGAAACTCCAGTACTTTGGCCACCTCATGGGAAGTGTTGACTCATTGGAAAAGACTTTGATGCTGGGAGGGATTGGAGGCAGGAGAAGAAGGGGATGACAGAGGATAAGATGGCTGGATGGCATCACTGACTCGATGGACATGAATCTGAGTGAACTCCGGGAGTTGGTGATGGACAGGGAGGCCTGGTGTGCTGTGATTCATGGGGTCTCAAAGAGTCAGACACAACTGAGTGACTGAACTGAACTGAGAAAACGAGAAATGAGAGATTGTAAAGGAATTAAGATTTTGTTAGCCATATGTCCTTCCAGCCATTGGGGTAAGGACTTCCTATCCCAACCAGAGGTCTTCTGGAATCTGAGATTGAGCCACATGGGCTTTTGGCCGAGTTTGCTTTTGCTGTCCCAGTTTTCAGCACGCTGGGCTTCTTGTCACTGCCACTGAGCTGATTTTCTTCACCTTCAGCTTCCACTGCAGGAGTTTTCACTAAGTTGGGCTTCTGCTGTGTTTGGCCTTGGCCTCACAGGGGCCAAGCAGAGGTTGTTTCAGTCAGGTTAAATCCAAGAAATGGCACCATAGCGGTCATGGGAGTTTGTGATTTCCTTGCTTCTGTCTTGCTGCAGCAAAAATTTGAAGCAACAGATGGACCAGTGTTACAGCTCAGTTTTATTTGGCAAGCAAAGGAAACTACATCCCTGAGGTATGAGGTCAAGCTGACCCAAAAGACATGAAAAGAAGAGACCAGAGGCCCAGTTTTGGCTCTTCTTATTATATGTTTTTCCTCCTCCCCCTGAGCCTGTCCTGTGTAAACTGGGCTAGCCAGGAAGGCTGTTTGTTTTATTTGAAGTTCTCACTCCAATCCTTGGAACTTCCTTTGTTCTATTTTTGAGGGCTTTTCCCTTCTTCATCTTTTAGCCACCACCATTCTTGACTCCTTTTTCCCTATTCTAACTACCTAACAATATGATTCGTATTTGTGTGTCTCATTATAATCTTACTGGACAATAGCGTTCTAAACTAAAGTCTGAAATTAGTACTCTCAGCAAAGGTTCTATTCCACAGAAACAATATAAAACAAACAAAAAACCAGATATGTGAGGATAATAATGTCAGGAACCCTGTGTCACATATAAGGAATAAAAAAAAATCTTCCTCTTCTAGATTCTTCTAGAATCTTCTAGATTCTCATGGCTGATCTAAAACAATTAAATTTCTATGAGACAGATTAGCAGGAGAAAACAAAAGCTGAAAACATGTATACATGGTAGAGACCCAGAAAAACTTAGTAACTCACCAAAACAACTCAAGCCCTCACCGTAATTATCATCTTCAGTTACAGATAAAATAGGATGTTAGAGTGTGACTTGAGACTCCGAAGGGGAGGAAGGCAATTTATATGGAAATGGAAAAGCAAGTGGTAAACAAAAGTTTACGGGACTGTGCAGAGACAAGGGACACTGGCAGGACTTTCAACAAATAGACTTTTCTAGGTTCCTCCCTATCCACCACACCTAGTTCATACTACAGTTATCTCTGATGGTTCACGTTCTCTGTAGTCTTTCAAGCAGTTCGAGGGAACTCAAAGGTTCTTTCTGAGTATCTGGGGCTTTGAAAATAATCAACCTATGTTATTCCTCACATCAAAGAAATTGATTTAGAGATGGCAAATTTTGCTCTCCTCTACCTACTAACTGCCCTGGCCTTTCTATGGGTTTTGCTTCTTCTTTCCCTTTGAAAATAACCAAGATTTTAATAGCAGCAATTTAAAGGTATAGATTGACAAGAACCAAGTTTTAAAGCGCTTCAGAGTGGAACTCAATAATTAAGATTATGGTCTTTCTAATGCTTACAACATGATGTGTTATTCCGTAAGAATAACATATTCAATATAGCTGATGAAGTATGAAGTTGAAGAAAACCTGTGTCTTGTACTTCCAACATTCTTTAGACATTAAAATGGTTATGCAACGGCAGGTAAGATGAAAAACTATTTCTTATATTTGCTTTTCTGCTCACAAATGTGCAATGATTATTCATGCGGCGTTTTGGAAGTACCCCACTGCTGCATGCAGTAAATGATTCAGCACCCCTTTGCTTATGAATAATTCATAAGGGAAGTGTCAGATACCAAATTTGTTGGGTTATGTGATTCCTACAGTGCCTTTAAAGCTTGATCTACAGACTTACTCCCATTGTGCTATTTTTACCATCTTTGTGGGAGGACAACTACTGTGATAGACATAAAACCTAAAACTAGTCAAATGATACTGCAAAATGCTCCATAAAATTTAAGTGCAACGTGGAATGATTTCTCCATTTCTTCAAGTGTGATGACCAACCATGGAATTCATGGAAACATCAAATCTCTATTTTAAATAAGGATGCTTTTAAAGCATGGTAATGTTAACTCTGTAACCATTGATAGCCTATTATGATTTTTAAAAATTGAGTTTTGTCAACTCTTTTCCTTATATCTTCCTGTCCTTTTATTTCCTTTTAATAATTTTTATTATTCTTCTAAAATAATAAGGAATCCATATTCATTATACCAAGTTACAAATAAAGTAGAAATACTTGATTTTTTATTTTTATAACAGAAATAATGTCTGCTATAAAAAAGAAATCTTAAAACTGTAAAATTTAAAAAATTTGCAAACATTTGGTCCTATTATCCATCACATATGTCAGTGAAGATTTAACACCTCCAAAGTCAATTTCTTACTCCTAGAGTCATGAGGGTTTAAAAGATCTTTTATTATGTTCATGTGAAATTAACTTATTTGTAGTGTATAGTTTATACTGGAACTATGAATAGCAAGTATGTAAATGGAAATAAATCTTTAACATTTATTTCAGCGTTGAATATTACTCTTTAGGTATAATTCTCTTGCCTGTATGCTCTACCCCCATTCAACTTCTTGGATGACATTGAACACTTAGTTGTCTTAGGTGTATCTCAAATTCCACATATTTAAAATTAAACTTTTGATATCTATAACCAAATTTGATTAGTGATTACATTCAGATTGGAATCATCCTTAATATCTTTCCTTCATTTCCCATATCCTATTAAACAGCATGTCTTTCAGTCTATCTGATAAATATTTCTTAAAGCCAGTTTCTCTCCAGCAAAATCTCCAACTCTCCAGACTGATTTCTATCATCCCTTACCCAGATGAAGGTAATAGCTTTCTAAATGGTCTCCTGGCATCCATTATTGTACTCTTTGTTCATCCATAAGCAAACTATTTATTAATATTTAGATGTGTAAATCAGATGAAGTAACACCTTGACCAAATTTCTGCATTTTCTTTCTTTGCTATTTAGAAAAAGTTCAAAAAACTAAATAGTCATTCAAAAAATTTCGAAAGACTTTTGTACTTAAAAAGTTCAATAATGTACTTTTGCTACAAATTCTGGGCTCTGCCTACCATGCCACTTCTTAATTCATTATTCCTCACAGTTCAGATATCTAGGAAAAATCCTTTGCCCAAGAAATCCTTTCTGACCTTCCTGATCATTGTCCTTTCCCTCATTATACCATGTATCTTTACTTCATAGGAGCTCAGTTCAGTTCAGTTCAGTCGCTCAGTCGTGTCCGACTCTTTGCGACCCCATGAATCACAGCGAGATGTTACAATTATATATTAATTCTGAAAGAAGGAATAAAATAATACAGCAAAATTAAATATCAGTTCAGTTCAGTCGCTCATCCGTGTCTGACTCTTTGCGACCCCATGAATCACAGCACGCCAGGCCTCCCTGTCCATCACCAACTCCCGTACTTCATTCAGACTCATGTCCATCAAGTCAGTGATGCCATCCAGCCATCTCATCCTCTGTCTTCCCCTTCTTCTCCTGACCCCAATCCCTCCCAGCATCAGAACATTTTCCAATGAGTCAACTCTTCGCATGAGGTGGCCAAAGTACTGGAGTTTCAGCTTTAGCATCATTCCTTCCAAAGAAATCCCAGGGCTGATCTCCTTCAGAATGGACTGGTTGGATCTCCTTGCAGTCCAAGGGACGCTCAAGAGTCTTCTCCAACACCACAGTTCAAATGCATCAATTCTTTGGCACTCAGCCTTCTTCACAGTCCAACTCTTACATCCATACATGACTACTGGAAAAACCATAGACTTGACTAGACGGAACTTAGTCGGCACAGTAATGTCTCTGCTTTTTAATCTGCTATCTAGGTTGGTCATAACTTTTCTTCCAAGGAGTAAGCATCTTTTAATTTCATGGCTACAGTCACCATCTGCAGTGATTTTGGAGCCCCCAAAATAAAGTCTAACAGTTTCCACTGTTTCCCCATCTATTTCCCATGAAGTGATGGGACCAGATGCCATGATCTTTGTTTTCTGAATGTTGAGCTTTAAGACAAATTTTATACTCTCCTCTTTCACTTTCATCAAGAGGCTTTTTAGTTCCTCTTCACTTTCTGCCATAAGGGTGGCATCATCTGCATATCTGAGGTGATTGATATTTATCCCAGCAATCTTGATTCCAGCTTGTGCTTCTTCCAGCCCAGCATTTCTCATGATGTACTCTGCATAGAAGTTAAATAAGCAGGTTGACGATATACAGCCTTGACGTACTCCTTTTCCTATTTGGAACCAGTCTGTTGTTCCATGTCCAGTTCTAACTGTTGCTTCCTTACCTGCATATAGGTTTCTCAAGAAGCAGGTCAGGTGGTCTGGTATTCCGATCTCTCTCAGAATTTTCCAGTTTATTGTGATTCACAGAGTCAAAGGCTTTGGCATAGTCAATAAAGCAGAAATAGATGTTTTTCTGGAACTCTCTTGCTTTTTCCATGATCCAGCAGATGTTGGCAATTTGATCTCTGGTTCCTCTGCCTTTTCTAAAACCAGCTTGAACATCAGGAAGTTTTCAGTTCATGTGTTGCTGAAGCCTGGCTTGGAGAATTTTGAGCATTACTTTACTAGCATGTGAGATGAGTGCAATTGTATAGAAAATCCTTATATCTAGAACTAAACTGCAACTTCTGATATACATTTATATTTAACAATGTTCAGGCAAGCAACAACAAGAATTCAACAATCTAAATACACACCTCACCCACAAAAATACATAAAGAGAATCAACTATTGCAACCCTGGGCAGTATAGAAAACTTACACCCTTAGACTAAAACATACTGAAATCTGTATGGAGGAAGGGGATACTCATTTTCAACACTACCATTCTAATATACCTGTGGATGAAAGGAAAGAACATTAACCCAAAAATAAATCAAAGAAAAAATATATCATACAATCTTGCTAAACCTGAAACTCTGCTAGGCTGCTAGATCTACTTTTGCTCACAGTACAGCTACATAGCAGATAATCTGATGGGATTGCCTTAGGGGATGTCAAAATTTACCCATAAAATCACTTTCATGAATAGATGTTTCAGGTGGATGCAAATTAAAAAACAGGAAACAAAAAATAAAGATCACTTTCTCAGTGGGCATTTTCTCAGAGGGTCACACTACATTTAAAATACAGAACAAACTGGAAAGCCATTGAAATAACAACCATCTGTTAGAATGGTCATAGAGGAGTAAATTTTCTTACAGGAAATCTGAGTTGACTCAACAGAATCTGAGAATGAGAGTCGCAGATGGCTCCTAAAGACATTTCAAGTAATTTTGTTCTAACCTATACATATATAAGAAATTATAAGCAGAAGAAAAAAAAAAGATAAACTGGCATCTGCTGTCTTTGTTTTGACATAATGCAGGATTTAAGCGACTAACACTTAACTTAATGAAGGATTTAAATTATTCTTCAAATGTTCTGATATAGGTTTATACACATTAAACATTCTAAAATAAAGTGCACATTTTTGCTTAGTTTGATCAATTGCACTGCGGTCTTCCTGAAGAGGAAGAGACAATCCTTATCATCTTGTGGAAAACCCCAAATGAACTTTTTGGCTAACCCAATTGTATGAATTAATTTAGCAAAAGCCCTAAGTATTTGTTATGGAATGAGTTGTATCTCCCCAGAATTCTTATGTTCAAGCTCTAGNAAAAAAAGAAAAAAAAAAAAAAAAATGCTTACAGACCCCCCCCAAAAAGGATAGTTTAAAAAAAAGAAATGAGAAAAATAATTTTGGCACATATTATTATCCTACAACAACAGGATCTTGTCTCCAAGTGGTTCTTATTTGCTGATTCATGGCTAGAGAGCTTAACCCTTCCTTTCTCCCTAACCATCCTTCCCTAAGTAGCGCCCTGTGGCATCTTTGGGGAATCTCTGTGACTCCTCCACACATAGTTTAAAAAACATTATGTAGCTGCCTTCTGGCCAACTGGCCTGGCCCTGTACCACTGAATAAACTTTCAGGTGTGCGTGCTGTACATCCTTCGGAGATGAGTGACCTAGGACTCAGGAGTCTTCCATATCCTGCTGCGTGATGCTAGGCAGTCAGAGAGTATTTTAGAAATACCATGTTATCAATGATACCAAAGATCATGGTGCCTAATTTTCCAGCAAATCTATGTTTCCCAGTCAATGGCATTTCCTGAAGTGTATACCAAAGGTCAGTCATTCTATAAAATACTCTGTAATAAAAGTATTCTGTGTAGTTATGGGGAAGGTTCAGTCTATACACAGCCCTTTAGATACTTATGATACTTGTTAGCCTGTTGTTTAACTTGTTTAACCCAACATATCTCAAGCTTACTTGGTGAAAAAAACACTCCATTATTCTTTCAAAACACCCTTCAACACCCCACAGTATAAATGTGCATCTTTCTTTGGTAAATTGGCCTAGGATCACATAATAAGCCAGAAAATGTCTCAAATAAAATCCTTTTTTGTGGCTTTTCTATTTCCTATTCTATCATCTTTTCTTAACAAAAAATTAACTCTTTCATCAGGAATGAAGAGCAACAATGGAAGCATTAGGGATAAAAAAATTATTAGTTCAGAATATTCCTTTCGTACCATCTGCAATGTGTTTAATGCTGGCAGCCTGTGTTTGGTCCATTTTTTCGCCGTGTGCAGGTCAGGCTTGAAGTGATACATGCTTTTTGTTTTCTCTGGACACCAATCAGAGAGTTTCTTTCATTCAACATCTGGTACTGCTTAAAAGCTGGAAAAAAAAGAAATAAAAGAAAAAAGGAAAAAAATGCGGGTGGAGGCACTTCATGAAAAAGCTATTAGTAGGCAGGGAAAGGAGGACTAGGTGTTCTCACAAAGGAAGAAACACTTAAGGAAAACTGAAAAAAAAAAAAAACCTAGAAATATGAATGTACTAATATATCTTTTCATTAACAGTTTATTATCTGTGGGGTGTGTGTATATATATACATACATACATATATATATATATATATACACACACACATATATAATAACCCACAACAAAACACAGTGCTTTCCTCAAAAACTTTCAGACACGCACCAGAAAAGGACAGCCCTGGGGGAAATACATGAATGCTGCATTGAATTATGTTAAATGGGTCATGGCCAGCCACTAGGAGGACATTTCCTAAGAAGGCAAATGATCACCCATTCAAGGGTAGTCCCAGAAAGTAGGGAGGATGGTAAGGAACAGACTTGCAGCCATGATCAGAGATAAGCATCCTGCTCCAGGAAATGCTTCATTCCTGGAGAAAACTGTGGCTGAACATTCAAAGGAAGGCTGGCATTTCACTGAGACCATGAAAGGTTCAAAATCAATCAATCAAACAAAAAGAAAACATGATATCATTCACTCATGCAGGAAACCTTTTTTTAGCACTTATGATACATCAAGGAAAAAATACTAATAGAAACATTGAAAAAGGGATGGTCTCTACCCTTTAGGAGTTTAAATCCTAAGAACAAATAAAGACACATGCATGGATAACTCAGTACCAGGTAGGATGTAATTGAAGACTGAAGAGTTATAGGTCCCTCTGAAAGTTCAGAGGAGGAGCTTAAAAAAATTCTCTTACAATGTACATTTTAGAATTTGTGTGCAAAGTACTGTTTGGGATGGAGGTAAGTAAAATGATCTGCACCTCTGCCCTGCCCGCACTGGCTCACCATTGTAATGATCACTTTCAGTTCAGTTCAGTTCAGTCGCTCAGTCGTGTCCGACTCTTTGCGACCNAACACCCTGATGCTGGGAAAGAGTAAAGGAAGGAGGAGAAGGGGACGACAGAGGACAAGATGGTTGGATGGCAACACTGACTCAATGGATATGAGTTTGAACAAGCTCGGGGAGATGGTGAAGGACAGAGAAGCCTTGCATGCTGCAGTGCATGTGGCTGCAAAGAGTCGGACACAACTGAGCAACTGAACTGAACTCCATCCAAGTTTCTTTATTTCCCTCAGACTTTGCTTTAAACATCATAAGTATGAAACATTTTATAACTTTTTGTGGTTGTTGTTAGTGGCTCAGTCATGTCTGACTCTTTTCAACCCCATGGACTATCGCCAGGCTCCTCTGTCCATTGGACTTTCCAGGCAAGAATACTGGAGTGGGTTGCCATTTCCTTATCCAGGGAACCTTCCCAATCAGGGATGGAACCCGAGTCTCCTGCACTGCAGGTGGATGGATTCTTTACCACCTAAGCCACCAGGAAAGCCTCACTTTATAACTTATTGGTCTTCAAATATATGGATTTTGGAGCAACCAGTAAAAATTTGAAGAGATACTAAGAGTTGAACAGACATAAAGCAACATCTAAATTATCTCCTTATATTGACTGACAAGTAAATAAGACAACAAAATATAAATTCTAATAGTTTCTCATCTTTAGGGGAAAACATAAGTTACAAACTCTATAAAAACTACTATTTGGGGATTACCTGATGGTTCAGTGGTAAAGAATCTGCCTGCCAATTCATGAGGCACAGGTTGGAGCCCTGATCCAGGAAGATCCCACATGCCTCGAAGCAACTAAGCCCATGAGTCTGTGTTCTAGAACCCAGGAGTTACAACTACTGAAGCCCACACACCTGAAGCCCCTGGTCCACAACAAGGAAAACCACTGCAATGAGAAGCCCGTGCACAACCAGAGAGGCGCCCCCACTTTCTGCAACTAGAAAAAAAGCCCTCATAATAATGAAGAGCCAACAGAGCCAAAAATAAATAAAGCTATATTAAAAAACTACTCTTTGAAGATGCTCAAATTTCATAAGCAGATCAAGGAAGTTTTAATAACATTACTCTCTAAATAAAACAGAAACTAAGTTAGTTGAAGCTATACATTCAGTAGCTTGGACATTCAGTGCTAAAACACTGAATAAATAATTAAGACCTTAAAGAGAGAGGAGAGTCTCAAATACAACCTAAGAGGAAACATATTATGTCTACTTTTAGTTCTTTATGTGCTGAAGTTTATATATTTGGAAGAATTATATTCCTGATTTGTGGTGCTAAAAATTATGCTGGTGTAAATTCTTCTAAATGGCATAAGAACAGTTAATTCACAAATGAGGAAAAGCTTCCATTTTACAAATTGATCATGCAATAACAACTGTAACATCTGAAATGGCATAGAATAAGCTTTTTTCCCCACTTCTTGACAGCAGATTAAATCAATATGGCTAAATGTGAACCAAACAAACAAGCAAAATACAAAAAAGAAAATGAAATTTTTTCTCCTCCTGGGAAGAGTCTATTCGGATGCATTCTTACATAGCATTTATACAGGTCTCTGAAAACCAGCTTCCATTGCTAATTTGTGTTCAGATTACTTTTGTACTCATTACTCTGAGAGCAGCAAAGTCAACATATTCCTCCTCTTTGAGGCTATGGGTCAGTGAGACTGACATAAGTATAGCAGAACAGTTAAGAGCCCAATGTCAGGAGTCAGCCTACTGGGTTTAAATCTGGACTCTGCCATGTCACCTTTTGGTAATTTTGGCTAAGTTGCCTTAAGTCCCATTGGTGGTGGTGATGATAGTTTAGTCACTAAGTTGTATCCAGCTCTTGCGACCCCACGGACTATAGTCCACCAGGCTTCTCTGTCCATCAAGCCCAGGTTTCCTGCATTTCAGATGATACTTTATCATAAATCCTATTGCATAGAGTCAAAATAGTATAGTGTGTACAGATAATAGATATAGCATGCTGAATACACATATACACACATTTGTTTTCATTTATGAAAAAATATACAGATAAAAAAACAAAGCCACCACAAATGGTTACCTACAGAGATGGTGAAGGGATAAAATAGAACACTGCTTTTCAAACACTTTCTTATACAGTTTTACCATTGGCCTAACTGGTAAGATTTGAATATTTTTTTAAAAGCTGTACCCATTAAAACATATACATTTTTTAAACACATGAGCTCACAACAATATTAAAATATGCATAGCCACTCACTAAAAAGAAGTAAACCTCTTAAACACAACTGGAAATAACTAGGCCACTTATGTCATGCATTTTTAAAACAGTCATTGAGATCAAAGAATTAAGCATTTACCTTGACATTTTCAGTATGAACTGTATTTCAGAGTAACAAAGATGCTGAAGCTGATGGGGGAACATGCATCTTACATAAGCATCCCAGGAAATAAATGTGGAAGGAATAAAATTATTAGAAAATATACAATTTTCTAACACCTAAGAAACAAACCTAAGCAAAAATATTATGTGACACATCAGTGGGAAACTTTCTAATGAGGACATTAAGGTGTCATAATCTGAATCCGCAAATCAACCTTAGCATCAGGAAGAATGGGAAAACCAGATGCTAAGGATTTAATGTATCTTTTTATTGAATGAAATGTGGAATATTATAGCACCACTAATGACTGAAATCAATGCAAGTCAAGACCTTTGCATAAACTTCAAATTTACAAGAAATATGGGAGACCATCAAGCAAGTTAAAAGGTACTGCTGTTGTTTTCCAGTTGCTAAGTCATGACCAACCCTTTGTGACCCAATAGACTGCAACACACCAGGCTCCTCTGTCCTTCATTATCTCATGGAGTTTGCTCAAACTCATGTCTACTGAGTTGGTCATGCCATCCAACCACCTCATCCTGTTGCCCTCTTCTTCTCCTGCCCTCAATCTTTCCCAGAATCAGGGTCTTTTCCAATGAGCTGGCTCTTCACATCAGGTGGCCAAAGTATTGGCACTTCACCATCAGTCCTTCCAATGAAGATTCTGGGTTGGTTTACTTCAGGATTGACTGTTTTGATCTCCTTGCAGTCCAAGGCACTCTCAACAGCCTCCTCCAGCACAATTTGAAAGCATCAATTCTTCAGTGATCAGCCTTCTTTATGGTCCAACTATCACACCGGTACATGGCTAGTGGAAAAACCATATCTTTGACTATAGGACTTTTGTCAGCAAAGTGATGTCTCTGCTTTTGAATACACTTCCTAGGTTTGTTATAACTTTCCTTCCAAGGAGCAAGAGTCTTTTAATTTCAAGGCTGAAGTCACTGTCCACAGTGATTTCTTGGAGCTCAAGAAAATAAAATCTGTCACTGATTCCACTTTTTCCCTTCCTATTTGCCATGAAGTTATGGAACCAAATGCCATGATCTTAGTTTTTTGAACGTTTAGTTTTAAGCCAAAATTTTCACTCTCCTCTTTCACCCTCATCAAGAGGCTGTTCAGTTCCACTTCACTTTCCGCCATTAGAGTGGTATCATCTGCATATTTGAGGCTGTTGATATTTCTCCTGGCAATCTTATTCCGGCATGTGATTTATCCCATCAGGCATCCCGTCAGGCATTTCCAATGATGTACTCTGCATAGATGTTAAATAAGCATGGTGACAATATACAGCCTGGTCAAACTCCTTGCCCAATTTTGAACCAGTAAATGTGAATACACATTTAGTTGGGGGAGTCAGAATGCAATAACAAGCAGTATAGCTAGCGTGAGACTGGTTAGGAGGGCTAATATTAGGTTTATTATTCTTTTTCGGATTAGACTAAAACTAACTGATTGGAAGTCAGTTATACTGATTAATACTAAAAGAATATGAGCCTCATCAATAAATAGATACATAGAGGAAAAGTCATACTACATCTACAAAATGTCAATATCAAGCGGCAGCTTTAAAGCTGAAGTGGTGGTTGGAGGTGAAACGGCATTTCAGTTGGCAGAAGAAGCAGACAATTAGGAAAGTAGATCCAATAACGATGTGGAAGCCGTGGAAACCTGTGGCTATGAAGAAGGTTGAGCCATAAACTCCATCTGAGATGGTAAAAGGTGCCTCATAGTATTCTGAGGCTTGTAATAATGTGAAATACACCTAGTGCAATAGTAATAAATAGGGCTTGTATCATGTGGTTCCATGTCGGTTCTGTTGCTTCTTGACCCACATACAGGTTTCTCAGGAGACAGTTAAAGTGGTTTAGTACATCTCTTTAAGAATGTTCGACAGTTTGCTGTGACCCACACAGTCAAAGGCTTTAGCATAGTCGGTGAAGATGTTCTTCTGGAATTCCCTTGCTGTCTCTATCATCCAACAAATGTTGGCAATTTGATCTCTGGTTCCTCTGCCTCTTTGAAACTCAGCTTGTACATCTGGAAGTTCTCAGTTCACATACTGCTGAAACCAGACTTTGCTAATGGGCTCTATGTATATGATGGATCACACTTTCAGCACTCAAGCCTCTTACCACTCTGCCTCAGCCCTTACTTGCTGTTTGCACAAAGACTCAAGATCAGAGAGATGAGAAAAATGAAAGCCTTCTCAGGTCTTTGCTGGGTGTAACATAGTCCTGTATATGTGTGTCCCTAAATATATCATCTAGCATATATGCAGGTTTTTCAAAGTCCTGCATATTATTCTTTCACATTTTTTTAGCCAGCCATTTGCATGCCCTAGCAGTATTACCAACTCAGGCAGTTATGTTAAACAGTTACCAGTGATTGCTGTGTGTACTTAGTTGCTCAGTCATGTCTGACTCTTTATGACACCACGAACTGCAGCCCACCAGGCTCCTCTGTCCACAGGAATTCTCCAGGCAAGAATACTGGAGTGGGTTGCCATGCCCTCCTCCCAGGGATCTTTCTAACCCAGGGATCGAACCCAGGTCTCCCACATTACAGGCAGATTCTTTACTGTCTGAGCCACTACGGAAGCTCAGTGATAATTTTTTGACCAATATCTTGGAGATACTGTGATTTGCTCTGAGTAAGCTCTGAGCTAGGTTAAATAAAGAGAAGTTCCATGAATGGGGCCTTTCCAGAGAGCAGCGAGATACATCAAGCAGTGGCAATTCTCTACGTATGAGGCCTTACAGGGAGCTGAGAACCCATTTTGCTCATGTTTGTAGCTGTCAAGCTGTTGGTTTTCTAAGTCACCTTGGTCATAAAGCTTTTGGTTTTCAAAGCTACTGTGCAGCTTGGCCTAGGGAGTTTGAAATAAGGTAAGTTAAAACATTGGGGAAGCCAAAACCTGTTATTCTAGTTGAGATGCAACCTGTTTCTTGAACAAATGCTCCCCTTGTACTTCAAAACATTCAGCTGAATTTCAGAATGCCAGAAAAGTTAATTTTGAAAATTCTCTCCAATGTTCTCATTATATTTTTGAGAAGACTTCTGAAGATCCTTACTCTACCATTCAGAACAGCTTATCCTCACAAGGATCCCTTGAAGATTACATTAAGTTATTCCTATCGGCCTTCTCAGTAAAATGAGTTGTCACTTTCAGGAAGCATATATGCTTAAAGCATGATCCTTAGGGAACTAAAAAGTCCTTTATAGACAATGTTCTTTGACCGCAGACTTCACTGATAATAACACATGGTTATTGATGAAAGTGAAAGTAGAGAGTGAAAAAGTTCTTAAAGCTCAACATTCAGAAAATGAAGATCATGGCAGCTGGTTCCATCACTTCATGGGAAATAGATGGGGAAACAGTGGAAACAGTGTCAGACTTTATATTTCAGGGCTCCAAAATCACTGCACATGGTGACTACAGCCATGAAATTAAAAGATGCTTACTCCTTTGAAGAAAAGTTATGACCAACCTAGATAGCATGTTGAAAAGCAGAGACATTACTTTGCCAACAAAAGTCCATCTAGTCAAGGCTATGGTTTTTCCAGTGGTCATGTATGGATGTGAGAGTTTGACTGTGAAGAAAGCTGAGCGCCAAAGAATTGATGCTTTTGAACTGTGGTGTTGGAGAAGATTCTTGAGAGTCCCGTGGACTGTAAGGAGATCCAACCAGTCCATTCTGAAGGAGATCAGCCCTGGGATTTCTTTGAAAGGAATGATGCTAAAGCTGAAACTCCAGTACTTTGGCCACCTCATGCGAAGAGTTGACTCACTGGAGCGACTGAACTGAACTGAACTGAACTGAAACTGTCACTGATTGTAAAGATCACTCATCACAAACTCATCCCTCCTAATGAAAAAGCAATTAAGTACAACATGCCCTTCTGACCATGGGGACTATGACAGCAGTTTCTATTAAACTGTTATCTTCATTTCATAATGCTTCTGCACCTTTGTTGTTAACAAGTTGTAAACCAGTATAGCAAATGTCCATACAAAATGTTCCCTAAAAATGAATCAACAATGGAATTTTCAAGGTGTTCACTAGCTTATCATGGTATAAGGGATTACCAAGGGACAGATTCCAGTCTATAAATAGGCAGAAAATATTTCTTATGTCAAAATTAGTAAAAGTAAAAGAGATATTCTGGGAAGTCAGGAAGCAGACACTTACCTCCTACCAGGAGGGCAAGAGTTTCCCAGAAACCAGACTCAGATGGGGCTGGAGGGGTCATTAGTATGGCAATATCCTTACACTAAGGCTCTAATCCTTACACTAATCCTTACACTAAACCATGATTTGGAAGCTTAGCGTAATATTAAAAAGTGAACTTGCCTAAACTGCCAAGAGTGTGCTATCTAATACAGAACATGGCTGACATTAATTTTTAACTAGTTTAAAATGAAATAAAATTAAACATAACCTCAAACAAAACAAAATAATGAAGTTCCTTAAGAGTTAAGATTATAAAGAGGTAAATGAATGAACCAGTATTCCCCTTTATGGTTAGGGGCAAAGTTGCTTTAGGGTCTTAAATAATTCTTCTAAACCTCAAATCCTTGAATCATTAAGGGTAGATTTTTGAAGATACTGAAAGCCATAATAGAAAGTAAACTTTGTATGTATGTATACATTTTATTTTTCCCTATAAAGAGGGCCCACAGCATTCATCACATTCTCAAAGGATTAATTAAAAGTGGCATAACAGTAAATGTATCATAAATTGCACCTAGCACCATATTAAAAGGATTATACACTGTGGCCAAGTGGGATTTATCTCAGGGATGCAAAAGTAGTTAATATGCAAACATCAATCTATGAAATAAACCATATTAAAAAAAATGAAAAGAGGAAAACCACCTGATCATCTCAATTGATACAGTAAAAATATATGTGAAACAATCTGACATTCTTGTGATAAACATACTTAACAAACTAGGAATAGAAAGGCATTTATGAAAAACACACAGTTAACATCATATGCACTGGTGAAAGACTGAAAACCTTCTCCTTAAGATCAGGAATAAGATAAGGACATCTGATATTGCCACTTCTATTCAACATTGTACTGAAAGTTCTAGACACAGAATTAGGCAAGAAAGAGAAATAAAAGACATCTAAATTGAAAAAGAAATAAAACTATCCATGCTAACATGTTTTTATATAGAAAATCTTAAAGGATCCACAAGAAAAATACTACAGCTAATAAATCCAGCAAAGTTAAAAGAATGAAAAAATTAAGTTTTATTTCTACATGCTAGCAAGAAACATCCAAAAAATAAGAAAGCAATTCCATTTACAAGAGCATCCAGAAGGATAAAATATCTAAGAATAAGTTTACGCAAGTAGGTCAAAGACTTATGTGTACACTGAAATATATATATAAAATTGCTTAAAGAAATTAAAGAAGACATACAGATTCAATACAGTAACTATCAAAAGTCCAATTGATTTTTCTTAAATAAATGATAAGACTGATTTCAAATTCATTTAGAATTTCAAGAGGCCCAGAACAGTCAAAACAATCTAGAAAAAAGACCAAAGTTGGAGACTTTGTACTTCTCAGTTGATAAGTTACTACAAAGCTACAGTAATCAAAACAGCATGGTACTGGCATAAGGATAGATATACAGATGAACAGAACATAACTGAGACTACAGAAATAATCCCATACATTTATGGTCAGTTGATTTTTAATAAGGATACTTAAGGACTTCCCTGTAGCTCAAACGGTAAAGAATCTGCCTGCAATGCAGGAGACCAGGGTTCTAGTCCTGGGTCAGGAAGATCCTCTGAAGAAGGGAATGACAATTCACTCCAATATTCTTGCCTGGAGAATTCCATGGACAGAGAAGCCTGGCAGGCTACAGTTCGTGAGGTCACAAAGAATCGGACACAACCAAGCAACTAACACACACAAGCATACTTAAGACTATATAATGGGGAACGAACAAGAGAAGCCTGGTGGGCTATAGTTTGTGGGGTCACAAAGAACCAGACATGCCTGAGCTGCTAAAACACACACAAGGATACTTAAGACTATATAATGGGGAAAGAACAGTCTCTTCAACAAATGCTTCTGAGATAGCCAGATATCCACATATAAAAGAATGATAAAGCTAAAACTAATAAGCACTGTGCAGGGCCATCAAGACGGATAGATCATAGTGAATACTTCTGGACATATGTGGTCCACGGGAGGAGGAAACAGCAACCGACTCCAGTATTCTTGACTGGAGAATAGTGTGAAAAGGCAAAAAAAATGACACCAGAAGAAAAGTCCCCCAGGTCAGAAGGTATCCAGTGTGCCACTAGGGAAGAGCAGAGGGCTTAAGATTACTAATAGCTCCAGAAACAATGACGCAGTGGGGCCAAAGTGGAAATGATGCTGTTGTGGATGTGTCTGCTGGTGAAAGTTAAGTCTGATGCTGTAAAGAATGATATTGCATAGGAACCTGGAATGTTAGGTCCATGAATCAAGGTAAATTGGTCATGGTCAAGCAGGAGATGGAAAGGTTGAATATCAACATCTTAGCAATCAGTGAAATAAAATGGACAGGACTGTGTGACTTTAATTCAGATGACCATTGTATCTACTACTGTGGGCAAGAAACTCTTAGAAGAAATGTAGTAGCCCTCAGAAAATGAAAGTGTCAGTCTCTCAGTAGCATCTCACTTTTTGCAACTCCATGGACGATAGCCCTCTAGGCTCCTCTGTCCATGGAATTCTCCAGGCAAGAATACTGGAGTGGGTAGTCATTCCCTTCTCCAGGGGATCTTCCCAACCCATGGATCAAACCCACATCTCCTGAATTTCAGGCAGATCCTTTACCATCTGAGCCACCAGAGATACTCTCATAGTCAACAAAAGAATCCAAAATGCATTACTTGGGTTTGAGTTCAAAAACAACTCTATGATCTTGGTTTGTTTACAAGGGAAACCACTCAACATCACAGTAATCCAAGTCTGTGCCTCAACCACTGGTGCCAAAGAAGCTTAAGTTGACTGGTCCTATGAGGACTTATACCACTTTCTAGAACTAAAACCAAAAAAGGATGTGCTTGTCCTCACTGGGGATTACAATGCAAAAATAGGAAAGACAAGAGATACCTGTAATAACAACCAAGTTTGGCCTTGGAGTATAAAATGAAGCAGAGCAAAGGCTAATATGGAATTCTCCAGGCAAGAATACTGGAGTGGGTAGTCATTCCCTTCTCCAGGGGATCTTCCCAACCCATGGATCAAACCCACATCTCCTGAATTTCAGGCAGATCCTTTACCATCTGAGCCACCAGAGATACTCTCATAGTCAACAAAAGAATCCAAAATGCATTACTTGGGTTTGAGTTCAAAAACAACTCTATGATCTTGGTTTGTTTACAAGGGAAACCACTCAACATCACAGTAATCCAAGTCTGTGCCTCAACCACTGGTGCCAAAGAAGCTTAAGTTGACTGGTCCTATGAGGACTTATACCACTTTCTAGAACTAAAACCAAAAAAGGATGTGCTTGTCCTCACTGGGGATTACAATGCAAAAATAGGAAAGACAAGAGATACCTGTAATAACAAGCAAGTTTGGCCTTGGAGTATAAAATGAAGCAGAGCAAAGGCTAATAGAATTCTGTGTAGAAAATACGCTGGTCATAGCAAAAACCTTTTACAACAACCCAAGAGATGACTATACACTGGCATCAAAACGATTAATATGATTAATTACATTTATTAATATAACTAAAACAGTAACAGATTATTATTTAACGTATCAATTAAGAGATTGATTATGTTCTTCACAGACTAAGTTGAAGAAGCTCTATATAGTCAGTAAAAACAAGTTCTGGACCTGACTGTGGCTCAGACTATGAGTTCCTTATTGCAAAATTCAGGCTTAAGTTGAAGAAAATAGGAAAAACCACTAGGCCATTCAGTTCATTTCAGTCGCTCAGTCATGTCCGAACCTTTGTGACCCCATGAATCACATCACGCCAGGCCTCCCTGTCCATCACCAACTCCCGGAGTTCACTCAGTCCATTACTGGCCCATTACTGGCCCATTACTTGTTTTTAAAAATTAAGTTTTATTGGAACACAGGCAATTCTGTAGTGTATATGCGGTTCGTGGCCTTTTTGTGCTGTACCAGCAGGTTAAGTAGTTCTAATGCAGACAGGCAGACAGCATGAGATGCACAACCTAAAATAATTACCATCTTGCTCTCTACAGAGTTTACTAACCCTTGTACTACATGACAATCAGAAATACTGGTTGTGTGATAAAGACTTTCTTCCCCCTACTATTCACATGGTAAACACACCCTGACATAGACTCGGCTAGTTGCTCTCACTCTATTAATATGATGTTGGGAAGTATACCCATATCTCCAGAATCTTAGTGGTTGGAACCTCCTTTTTCAAGTTATTATTTTTTTCTATTAGAGTATAGATGATATATAGTGTGTTAATTTCCTGCTGTGCAGTGCAGTTAATCAGTGATACATTTACATAGATCTATGCTTTTCTTAAATGTTATTTTCCCATATAGGCCATTAGAGAGCATTGAGTAGTATTCCCTGTGCTATGCAGTAGGTCCTTGTTGATTATCTATTTGTATATAGTAGTGTGTACATGTCAATCCCCATGTGCTAATTTATCCTGTTTCCCCAAGAAACTATAAATTTATGTTTTACATCTGTGACTCTATTTTGGTTTTGTAAATAAGTTCATTTGTAGCATTTTTTTGTAGATTCTGCACATACGCAATATCATATGAAATTTGTCTTTCTCTTACTTCAGTCACTATGACAATCTCTGGGTGCATCCACGTTGCTGCAAATGCCATTATTTTGTTCTTTTTAATGCTGAATAGTATTCCATTGTCTATATGTACCACATCCTATTTTCTGTGTGTATCATTGGACTTCCCAGGTGGTGCTGTGGTTAAGAATCCACTTACCAATGCAGGAGATGCAAGAGACTTGTATTCAAACCCTGGATTAGGAAGATCTCCTGGAGAAGAAAATGGCAACTACTCCAGTATTCTTGCTTGGAGAATCCCATAGACAGAGGAGCGTGATGGGCTACAGTCAGTGGGGTTGCAAAAATCATATACGACTTAGCAACTGAGCATGCATACACGGCGTCCTCTCTATCCATTCCTCTGTTGATGGAAATTTAGGTTGCTTATGTCTTGGCTATTGTGAATAGTGCTGCAATGAACACTGGGGTGCATGTATCTTTTGGAATTATGGTTTTCACTAGATATACACCCAGGAGTGGGATTGCTGGATCATGTGTATTTGTATGTTAGTCACTCAGTCATATCCAATTCTTTGCGATCCCATGGGCTATAGCCTGCCAGGCTCCTCTGTCCATGGAAGTCTCCAGGCAAGAATGCTGGAGTGGGTTGCCATTCCCTTCTCCAGGGGATCTTCCCAACCCAGGGATCANTCTGTTGATGGAAATTTAGGTTGCTTATGTCTTGGCTATTGTGAATAGTGCTGCAATGAACACTGGGGTGCATGTATCTTTTGGAATTATGGTTTTCACTAGATATACACCCAGGAGTGGGATTGCTGGATCATGTGTATTTGTATGTTAGTCACTCAGTCATATCCAATTCTTTGCGATCCCATGGGCTATAGCCTGCCAGGCTCCTCTGTCCATGGAAGTCTCCAGGCAAGAATGCTGGAGTGGGTTGCCATTCCCTTCTCCAGGGGATCTTCCCAACCCAGGGATCAAACCCCAGTCTCCTGCATTAAGGCAGATTCTTCACTGTCTGAGGCACCAGGAAAGCCCTTGCTGGATCATATGGTAGCTCTATTTTTAGATTTTAAGGCACCTCCATAGTGATCTCCATAAAGAATGTATCAGTTTCTATTCCTACCAACAGTGTAGGAGGGTTCCCTTTTCTCCACACCCTCTCCAGCATTCATTGTTTATAGACTTTTTGATGATGGCCATTCTGACCAGTGTGAGATAATACCTTGTTGTAGTTTTGACTTGCATTTCTCTAATAATTAACAATGTTGAGCATCTTTTCATGTGCCTAGTGGCCATCTGTATGTCTTCTTTGGAGAAACTGGAATCCCCTTTTGGGTGCTATCTCCTTATTATCCAGATAATCAGTATTCTGAGTTTCAGAATCTGAGCCAAAACCCGAGTTTCAGATCTGTTTTCCAGAGTTAGCTGTTTGCATCAGGTGACCAAAATACTGAAGCTTCAGCTTCTTCTTCTTCTTTAATACATGCCAGGTGTTAAAAAAGTATTTCTGAGATTAGGCCCAGAGATTTAGTCCTGAAGAAATGTTGCTGTAGAAACCAGAATTCAGGATCTCTCCTTTCTTTCTTCTTTTCCTTCTAGTAGTTTCTCTTCTGGGCTCTCTTCTCTGAGACCATACTTTTGCCTAAAAAATTCATCATTAACCCATTGCTAGAAACATTTCTCTAGAGCTCTTCTAAAAATCTCAAGTAGTTTACCACTATGGAAATCTTACCTACATTGCAAGACTTAGTTCAACTCTTTTTCCACTATGAAAACTTCTGAAATCTCTCACCCACCATGAGAATGAAATGTACCCTCCTGTATGCCTTCATCATGTCTATTTATTGTAGGAAAAAGTGTGTTACAGTGGAAATCTAAGCATTGTTTAGAGTGTCTTCTGAGTTCTCTGATTTTAGCCTTCCATTGCCTTTGAGATATTTTCTGGTTCAAAGCTGTAGATAACTAAGAGCAATGCAAAATAAATCTTGTCTATAAATATGCCAAAAAATCTGTCAAGAGAAGATTCACTTGAATTTCTTCTATGCTATGTTAAAACTAGTTTTGTCTCAGTGGCACGTTAATTACCATACTCTAAATCTATAAGTGGATCCTATATATTTATTCTTCTACTTCTCCTTTGCATTGGCTTAACAACTGCCTGATTCTCTCATTAATAGCATCTTAAAATATTTCACAGTTTTCCTTTTATGGCACATGAGAATGATGATTTGACCTTCTTTTCTTGGGGCGGGGAGAGATTACCCTTTAACATGTTTCTTTAATGTTTATGGTAGAACTACTATATGCCAAGCATAGTGCTAGTAACTGGGTATATAATGGTGACCAAAATAGTCATGGTCTGTGACTTCAAGGAGTTTATGTCTGGTAGGGAGATAGATTTTTTTAAATCACAGAAATAAATATGGAGGCCTGGCGTGCTGCGATTCATGGGGTCACAAAGAGTCGGACACGACTGAGCGACTGAACTGAATGAAGGGAAATTATAGTTTATCCTAAGAGAAAGTCACAGATAGATTGGTTTGGAGTGGTGGTAGGCAATGAGGAAGTTAAGGAAATCCTCCTTAAACAGTAATGTCACAACTGAGACCAGACAAAGAATTGGAATTAACTAGACAAAGCAAAGGAAGAGAAACAGTTCAGACAAATGACAATGCAGAGGCAGAGGCCCCTGTAGGGAAGGGAAGGCAGAGTGGGGAGGATTGCAGTGGCAGAGGGGCAGAGTGGCCAGTGGGTTTTCTGGATACTACACGAGGCAATGGCACCTCACCCCAGTACTCTTGCCTGGAAAATCCAATGGACGGAGTAGCCTGGTGGGCTGCAGTCCCTGGGGTCGCTAACAGACTGAGCAACTTCACTTTCACTT
>SJYX01008107.1:470277-498230 GCA_006410675.1 Oreotragus oreotragus | reverse complement strand
AAAAAAAAAAAAAAGATACTGTAGTCATAGATGGCAAACATTTCAGTCTACCTTCTAAGATGGTGAAAGTGAAAGTGAAAGTGAAGTCACTCAGTAGTGTCCGACTCTTTGCGACCCCATGGACTGTAGCCTATCAGGATCCTCCGTCCATGGGATTTTCCAGGCAAAAGTGCTGGAGTGGATTGCCGTTTCCTTCTCCGGGGATCTTCCTGACCCAGGAATCAAATCCAGGTCTCGCACATTGCAGGCAGACGCTTTACCATCTGAGCCACCAGGGAAGCCCCATAAGATGGTGAGCACCAGGTTAATCCTGTTAAACTGAGGATAGGGATGATGTGTTATTTTTCTTTGAATCTGTCTAGTTTCTTGTGTCCATAGAAGGCCCCGAGTAAATGTTTGTTGAATTCACTACTCATCAGCTTTCAAATAATTGCCACAGTCTATGCATTAGCCAGGCTTCCCTGGTGGTTCAGTGGTTAAGAATCTGCCTGCCAATCCCCTGGAGAAGGAAATGGCAGTGCACTCAAATATTCTTGCCTGGGAAATCCCACAATCAGAGAATCCTGGTGGTCTACAGTCCCTGGGGTTGGGAAGAGTTGGACACAACTTAGCAACTAAACACACACACACATTCCTTATAATGAGGACTCTGTACCAAGAGCTTTGAATGGATTATGTGATTTAAAACTCTGAACAATTCTACCAGGGAGGTTTGATCTTTATTTTCACAGCTAGATAACTGAGACCTGGAGATATGAAACAATTGCCTAAGGAAATGCAGTCAGTAAGCAGGATACAGAGAGTTTTGCCTAAGAACCTGAGCTCTTAATCAGAAACTAGATTCCTGCCCATTCAGGTCTTTATTTTGAAAACTACCAAACAGATGCTGGCTCATTGCACCCTTTTTAACCCTTCAAAAGATTCACAATTTGACGCATTTTTTACCAGATTGTATTCAAGCTCTAAGTCAACACTGGAAATCACAGCCTCCTTCAAACACTGCGATTTTCACTTTCTCTTATCCCTTCAAAGAAGTTTGCTATTAGAATTCAGCACACAATCTGTCTTGGATTAGTGATTTACATCGTCTTCAAAATAATTTTACACCTAACAACATCACCTATATTGTTTGACAGCAGGAGTCAAGCCATGAGAAAAATAGACACATTTGCTGCAGCTCCAACTGAAACATAGATAAAAGAATAAATATTTTCCCAATATAAAGAAGCCAAACTCAATAGGGAAAGGAACATTGTGTTCCAAATTCCATGAGGATCTCAAACAATGTAGGAAGGGAAGAAAAAATAAATTCTAATTGAGTATTTGACTTCATTACAGTAATACATCTTCACTGTATTCATCTAATCAGACAATTACAAGTGACAAGATATAATAGTACCAAATTCCCTCCACATGCATAAAAAGCGATTTTAGATTATCTTGCTATATTGACTTCTCATCACAGTGCGTTCAGTTTCCTTCTCTTGCGTGTTAGGCGGGGAAAGCTGTAATTGCTGTAACTGGTTTTGATTGACCAACTGTTTAAACAGGACTATAAATACAGCCGTCAAGACAGCAAACATTAAATGTTTATTTCTGTGATTCTTCTCGAGATATTGACAATCTGACCCGTGAACCCACTAGCAGGTAATCTCATAGATCATTTTCTCTACAGGAGATCCTTGTAGTTGGGCAGGTTCGTCAATATCCCTTGCAGAGGGTTTTGATCAAGGACTGCTTTGTAATTGTCTGGAAGATACATTAAACACCTCACTTTTCCCAGAGTTCTAAAGACAGAACAGTCACTTCAAGTGTAAATTGCTCGCACCAAGATTTCTCTATCTGGTTATTTTTAAAAGCAGTTTCAGATCCTTGCTACTTAGAAAATTTACAGTCGTATTAATATGACTTTCTCATACATTTCTCTGAAGCTATTCCCTTGCTCATCAGATTGTAGTGTTTAAAAAAATCCCTAGTTGACAAGGCTTCTTTTTAAATTTACAGAATACAACTGCTTGTCTATCTAACCAGCTTATTCTTGCCTTAGAAATGTCTTTAGTAGTTCATTATGTTTCTTTTTTTACTGACACAGCTATACATTAATTGATATCTACTGAGCATGGACTCTCAGCTTTGACTCTCTTTTTTTTGGAAACATATTTAGCCAAGGGTGGTGAAATTTTGGGGGTAGGTGTGTGGAACCTGCAATGTTAGTATGAGACACTTGAAAGGGGAATGGAGCTAGGAAATTGAGGCAAAGACACAAAGGTAGGACATTGAGAGCGGATGAGGAGTGCGGGGGGGGGGGGAAAATGCAGTCAGTAAGCAGGATACAGAGAGTTTTGCCTAAGAACCTGAGCTCTTAATCAGAAACTAGATTCCTGCCCATTCAGGTCTTTATTTTGAAAACTACCAAACAGATGCTGGCTCATTGCACCCTTTTTAACCCTTCAAAAGATTCACAATTTGACGCATTTTTTACCAGATTGTATTCAAGCTCTAAGTCAACACTGGAAATCACAGCCTCCTTCAAACACTGCGATTTTCACTTTCTCTTATCCCTTCAAAGAAGTTTGCTATTAGAATTCAGCACACAATCTGTCTTGGATTAGTGATTTACATCGTCTTCAAAATAATTTTACACCTAACAACATCACCTATATTGTTTGACAGCAGGAGTCAAGCCATGAGAAAAATAGACACATTTGCTGCAGCTCCAACTGAAACATAGATAAAAGAATAAATATTTTCCCAATATAAAGAAGCCAAACTCAATAGGGAAAGGAACATTGTGTTCCAAATTCCATGAGGATCTCAAACAATGTAGGAAGGGAAGAAAAAATAAATTCTAATTGAGTATTTGACTTCATTACAGTAATACATCTTCACTGTATTCATCTAATCAGACAATTACAAGTGACAAGATATAATAGTACCAAATTCCCTCCACATGCATAAAAAGCGATTTTAGATTATCTTGCTATATTGACTTCTCATCACAGTGCGTTCAGTTTCCTTCTCTTGCGTGTTAGGCGGGGAAAGCTGTAATTGCTGTAACTGGTTTTGATTGACCAACTGTTTAAACAGGACTATAAATACAGCCGTCAAGACAGCAAACATTAAATGTTTATTTCTGTGATTCTTCTCGAGTTATTGACAATCTGACCCGTGAACCCACTAGCAGGTAATCTCATAGATCATTTTCTCTACAGGAGATCCTTGTAGTTGGGCAGGTTCGTCAATATCCCTTGCAGAGGGTTTTGATCAAGGACTGCTTTGTAATTGTCTGGAAGATACATTAAACACCTCACTTTTCCCAGAGTTCTAAAGACAGAACAGTCACTTCAAGTGTAAATTGCTCGCACCAAGATTTCTCTATCTGGTTATTTTTAAAAGCAGTTTCAGATCCTTGCTACTTAGAAAATTTACAGTCGTATTAATATGACTTTCTCATACATTTCTCTGAAGCTATTCCCTTGCTCATCAGATTGTAGTGTTTAAAAAAATCCCTAGTTGACAAGGCTTCTTTTTAAATTTACAGAATACAACTGCTTGTCTATCTAACCAGCTTATTCTTGCCTTAGAAATGTCTTTAGTAGTTCATTATGTTTCTTTTTTTACTGACACAGCTATACATTAATTGATATCTACTGAGCATGGACTCTCAGCTTTGACTCTCTTTTTTTTGGAAACATATTTAGCCAAGGGTGGTGAAATTTTGGGGGTAGGTGTGTGGAACCTGCAATGTTAGTATGAGACACTTGAAAGGGGAATGGAGCTAGGAAATTGAGGCAAAGACACAAAGGTAGGACATTGAGAGCGGATGAGGAGTGCGGGGGGGGGGGTCAGTGGTATGGCATCCTCTCTTTTGACCACCGTATTGTTAATTCCTTCTCTTCTCAAAAATTCTTATCAGTATTCCTTTTTCATGTCAGTGCAGTTCAGTTCAGTCACTCAGTCTTGTCTGACTCTTTGTGACCCCATGAATCGCAGCACTCCAGGCCTCCCTGTCCATCACCAACTCCCGGAGTTCACTCAGACTCACGTCCATAGAGTCAGTGATGCCATCCAGCCATCTCATCCTCTGTCGTCCCCTTCTCCTCCTGCCCCCAATCCCTCCCAGCATCAGAGTCTTTTCCAATGAGTCAACTCTTCGCATGACGTGGCCAAAGCACTGGAGTTTCAGCTTTAGCATCATTCCTTCCAAAGAACACCCAGGGCTGATCTCCTTTAGAATGGATTGGTTGAATCTCCTTTAGAATGGACTGGTTGAATCTCCTTTAGAATGGACTGGTTGGATCTCCTTGCAGTCCAAGGGACTCTCAAGAGTCTTCTCCAACACCACAGTTCAAAAGCATCAATTCTTCTGCCCTCAGCTTTCTTCACAGTCCAACTCTCACATCCATACATGACCACTAGCCTTGACTAGACGGATCTTTGTTGGCAAATAATATCTGTGCTTTTCAATATGCTGTCTAGGTTGGTCATAACTTTTCTTCCAAGGAGTAAGTATCTTTTAATTTCATGGCTGCAGTCACCATCTGCAGTGATTTTGGAGCCCCCCAAATTAAGTCTGACACTGTCTCCACTGTTTCCCCATCTATTTGCCATAAAGTGATGGGACCAGATGCCATGATCTTTGTTTTCTGAATGTCGAGCTTTAAGTCAACTTTTTCACTCTCCACTTTCACTTTCATCAAGAGGCTTTTTAGTTCCTCTTCACTTTATTCCATAAGGGTGGTGTCATCTGCATATCTGAGGTTATTGATATTTCTCCTGGCAATCTTGATTCCAGATTGTGCTTCTTCCAGCCCAGTATTTCTCTTGATGTACTCTGCATATAAGTTAAATAAGCAGGGTGACAATATACAGCCTTGACATACTCCTTTTCCTATTTGGAACCAGTCTGTTGTTCCATGTCCAGTTCTAACTGTTGCTTCCTGACCTGCACGTAGGTTTCTCAAGAGGGAGGTCAGGTGGTCTAGTATTCCCATCTCTTTCAGAATTTTCCACATTGTATTGTGATCCACACAAAGGCTTTGGCATAGTCAATAAAGCAGAAATAGTTGTTTTTCTGGAACTCTCTTGCTTTTTCAATGATCCAGCGGATGTTGGCAATTGGGTCTCTGGTTCCTCTGCCTTTTCTAAGACCAGCTTGAACATCTGTAAGTTTTCATGTCAGTGATGCCCAAATCTCTTTGTATCAGGTGTGTAAAAAATTAAGTGGAGAACATCTGTTCCGATTTGTTTCTCCCTGAAAGTGAATTAGCAGAAGGGGAGATGATTGGATACTTTTAAATTACCAAGGTTTTGAACTTTGAAACACATTGGTAGACTCTATATTTGGGAGCTGGGGAAGACTGACTATTGCAGCAGGTATGTAAGGAAAGTTCTATACATTGTGTTATAGACAGAGATGCCAAGCAAGCTGGGCTAGGTTGTCACAGGTCATAAGTAGGAAACCGGCTTAGTGGATGATGAAGTAAGCATTGTGGAGGGGAAGAAGAGATCACTTCTCACTTGAGCGTAACCACCCAATTCATTGCATTGGGCAACCTTAACTCTGCTACCGAAGAATAGATCTGTGAGTTAATTGCCCAGGTGGCACCGATTTCCTTTCTGAAAAGTGAAAGTGAAAAGAAGAGATCTGTGAATTGATTGCCCAGATGATAGCCGTTTCCTCTCTAGCTATGTTTTTTTTTTGTTGTTGTTATTGAAAATCAGAAATTCACTGAGTCTTGCTATAAGCAGTAAGCTCAGGGACAGTCAGGTTATAGTAACCTTAAAATAAGATCAGTTTTAGTATTTATTGGCCAAGAAAGTGATGATAGGTGACAAGGAGGAGCCTCTTTCTAACACAGCCTACTCTAGACATAATTCAGTCAAAACATGGATCCTGTTTGATAAAAACTCAGAGACTGCAGAACAAATGGACAGGAAGGAGCCTAAAGATTTGATGGGGAGGGAGATGGGGGAATTGTGGACCACTATTCTGAACTCACTCTCCTGACATTTAAAAATTGCAAATTAAAGAGAAAATGAGACAAAGTCAGTTCCTCTATTTTATCCTCTTGCTCTAGAAACTGATAAAACAGCTCTTCAACACACAGGTGGAAGTGTGAATCTGAGAGCTAATGAATACTGGAAATGTTCCCAAAAATTCACAGTTTGAGAACAAGTTGTCATGAATTAATTTTGTCTCAGCATCCTGCTCAAATAGATTATAAAATAGACTTAAAATTTCAAACTTCCCATAGGCATTCTTATCTGGTCTTTGGGGTTCACTCCAAAATGATGGTCACAGTATTTACTGTGGCAGGTGATACCTTCTACATTAAACTATCCAGACACTACTCCCCCCCCATCCCCTCAGCCCGCCTAGATGTGAACTGTGGAAAGAGCTGTGACTAAATCCATAATTGGAACTGCACCATGACCAGAACACCCCACATAGTCTCTCTTCTGGTCTTTCCACATCAGGTAGGTCTACATCATAGCAAGAGCTTTAGTTTTTTGGAGAGATTTATCTGGGTTGGAGTCTCAACTCTTCTGCTTAACAACTATGTGACCTTGGGCAAATTACCTCATTGCTGAGTCTTAGTTTCCTCATCTGTAAAATGGGAATAGTAATATATGTACCTTGCAGACTTGTGAGGATAAAATGATATAATGTAAAGGGATTTGCCCAGTCCCTGTACTCAGTAAAAAACAGCTGCTACCATTTATGCCATAGATTTGATTTGCTACTTGGTACACCTTGGGAATTCGTGGCATTTTCTTTGCAACTAATTAACAGCCCCAGATATCATTAAGTAAGTGTCTGAGTGGGTTGTCTCTCTAGTGGGCTAATAGAAGGAGAAGAGCTATATTATATGTTTTTGTTGTTGTTCAATTGCTGAGTCACTTCTGACGCTTTGCAACCCCCACAGCATGCCAGGCTCCTCTGTTCTCTGCTGTCTCCCAGAGTTTGCTCAGATTCACATCCATTCCAGTTGGTGATACTATCTAACAATTTCATCCTTTGTTGCCCGCTTCTTCTCCAGCCCTCAATCTGTCCCAGCATCAGGGTCTTCTCCAGTGAGTTGGCTCTTCGCATTAGGTGCCAAATTATTGGAGCTTCAGCTTCAGCTTCAGCATCAGTCCTTCCAATGAATATTCAGGGTTAATTTCCTTTAGTATTGACTGGTTTGATCTCCTTGCAGTCCAAGGTATGATATGCTTTGGTATTTTCAAATATCTTATACTTATTACCTGTTTTGATTCCTCCATCACTGTGAAGCAGTGTGCTTGTTCTTATACCCATTCTGCAGGTGAGTAGACTGTGGTTCAGAGGGGTGAAGGAACTTCATCTGTTATGTTGTCTGTGGTAGACCAGGTAAAGTTGGCAGCTATTTGTACTCTTGTGTGGAACAAACAAAAGAAATTTTATCTCTGTGCAGCTTTGTGATAGCCTTCTGCTTACAGATGTCCTGATCAGATGCTCGTATTTCACTCAGATCTGTTTCAACCTTACCTGGACTCAGCTAACTTAAGAAGCGTCTGGGCCAATCCTTCTACATGCCTTTCAGGTATATCCCAGAAATAAGCTCCCATATTCTTTAGTGTAGTTTTTAATCAAAAGGCTAATGGGGAAAACAATACTAATAGAAAATTAGCTGAAGAATAACCTTCCACTCCTCTCTGGTCTAAATATTTTTCTGAGACCAAGTGAAATCATCAAAGGGAAAGATTCATAAAGACACATTTCTTGGCTACTTGTGAATTTAGTTTTTTTGAATGTCTCTCAGGCATTATTATCCTCAGTTTAATTGATTCATGTTATTTTCCAAAAAAATTTTTAATTATTTATTTGTTTTGCTACACTGGAATATTAATCAGCCACACACAAAAAAGAACAAAATAATGTCATTTGCAAGAAGCAACATGGATGGACCTGGAGATTATTATATAAAGTAGAGTCAGAGAAAGACAAATAGGGCCCAAATAAACAAGAGTATGTTTTATTTAAATTAATATTTCATTGGCTATATGTATCATCTCTTCTTTATCCATTCCTCTGTTGATGGACATTTAGGTTGCTTCCATGTCTTGGATATTGTAAATAGTATTGCACTGATACATTGGGGTGGATGTATCTTTCAGAATTTTACTTTTCTCTGGATATATGCCCCAAAGTAGGCTAGCTGGATCATATGGTAGCTCTGTTTTTAGTTTTTCAAGGAATCTCCATGCTGTTCTCTACTGTGGCTGCACCAATTCACATTCCCACCAACAATGTAGGAGGGTTCCCTTTGCATCCTCTTCAGCATTTATTGTTAATAGACCTTTTGATGATGGCCATTCTGATTGGTGTGAGGTGAAACCTCATTGTAGTTTTGATTTGCATTTCTCTGATAGTTAGTGATGTTGAGCATCTTTTCGTATGTCTCTTGGCCATCTGTATGTCTTCTTTGGTGAAATATCTGTTCTGCCCCTCTTCTTTTGGATTTTACTGAAGTATTGTTGATTTACAAAGTTGTGTTAATTTCTTCTATAGAGGAAAATGACCCCAGTTTTATATATATACATATATACATGTGTATATATTCATTTTCCTTATGGTTTGTAACAGGATATTGAATATAGTTCCCTGTGCTATACAGTAGAATCTTGTTGTCTATCCATCCTATGTATCTATCCTATGTATAATAGTTTGTCTCTGCTGATTCCAGACTCCCATTTCTTCCCTCCCCTCCCTCTTCCTGTGTGTTTTGCCCATTTTTTAAATTGGGCTTTTTTTTTTTTTTGACATAGATCTGCATGAGCTGTTTGTATATTTTGGAGATTCAGACAGGACATTCCAAGGTTTGGAGATAACTTCCAAGGAGTCAAGGAGAAAGGCCAGGTTCAGGCTAAATTCAGTCTGTACAGCACAGCTCCCATATCAGTTTACAATATCAGAGAAGACTTCTTAGAGGGGAAAATGTGTAAATGGAGATCCAGGACAAGTAAGGGTTAGCCAGGGTCTTCCAGTCAAAGGGAACAGCATAACAGGGGCTCAGAAATAAGAGAAAGCAGAGATTATTTGCAGTGCTTCAGGATGGGTCTGGAACAGAGAGAGTGAGAGAACAAGAGGCCAGGGAAGAGCCTGGAGGAAACATCTGGAGGGTGGATCTTAGGATGGCTCAGAAGCAGTGGTGTATTAGAACCAGCTTATGGGTTTGAGAGAGTCATCTGCTAACTACTCCAGAATCTTGCAAGCTATTCTTCAATACAGTTATTATTAAAAATTCAATTATACAAACTTATGACTAAATATGTGTGTTAGTTACTCAGTCATGTCTGACTCTTTGTGACCCCATGGACTGTGGCCCATCAGGCTCCTTTGTCCATGCAATTCTCCAGGCAAGAATACTGGAGTGGGTAGCCACTCCCCTCTCCATAAATCATAGTTTTAAAAGACGGTACTCAAGACTCATCACTAGTGAAATACTTTTCTTTTTTTTTTTTTTTTGCTATTATTAGTTTTTTGGGGGTATCTATATGGTAGAAATTCTATACAATAGTGTATTTGTGTAAGTCTCTTCCCAGTTGGCTTTCAGTGACAGCACTTTGGTGGTTTGAAATCAGTCGTGGTAGAAGTATATTTACATCACAATGATTAACAAATGCTACAACTCAGGGCCTTTGCTTCCTGCCAAGAGCTGATGGTTAAACATTTACCAACACAAGAAGAATCGTATTTCTCTGAGGACCAAAAGTCACTGAGAGATATATTAAGCTGGGAAATGATATAATCAACTGTTCATTGGGAAGATCAATTTGGTTTTTGAAAGCAGGAGAGATTTATAGGACAAGAATGGATTCCGGAAGGCTAATTGGAAGCTTTGACACTATCCTCCTTCATGGGCAAAGTCTTTCTCCAGTCACAATACTAGGAACAACTACACTTTAATATGAATATCTGGCTTTTCATCTTATGCAGGCTATAAATCTCATAGCTGATAATTTTTCTTTCCCATTTGGAAGTAGGAAACCGAAGTTTTGGTTCACCTCAAGCAATTTTTGCTAAACCTTTTTTATGCCCTTCAATTTCTTTTAATTTTCCTACTCTTTGATACAATGTTCTCATTTAAAAGCTTTCCTAAAAGGAGTCTTCATATCCTAATGCCATATAGGCAATAACTAAATAAATAAAGATTCAAAAGGCAGCCTGTGACCTTCAAGACTCACATTTATTTGAAACAAAAACTATCAACAAGTACTCCCAACTTTTTGTTGTCATTGAATGTCTCTTTCACTTGTTTTAGCTTCAGCAAGAGGTTTCTTCTTAAAATCAGGGAAAAGCCAAGATACTTGGCATCTCCCTTAAATCTGAAAGGGCTTCATTGGAAAAAAAAAAAGAACCACACAGAAGAGTCTCAGAGGAAGAGTGAGCTAGTGGTGCATGTGACTGGTGTTCAGGACATTGACCTGACCTGGTTCCTGTTCTGTAGATGTTCACTCCACCCTGGGACAGGATGTGTAGTAGACACACCTGCTCATCTTTAGATATTAAATATCCCTGTGCCCTGATAGGAACTTGGCAAGCCTCAGGGGTCTTGAAGGAGGGATTATTTTGAATTTACAACTTGTGTCCTTAGGGGTCACCTTGGTTGGAAAGAAACACACTGTTTCCTTCCATAATAATATTTTACATTTGTTTTACATTTATTCTTTTATTCAATATAATAATCACAACAACCCTGTCATAGGTGGATGTTTTTGTCCCTGCTTTAGTGTGGAGGCAGTAAGGCTTTGGAGCTTTTAAAGAATTTGTTCAAGTGAAAGAGATAGGATTTGGTTTCACATCACCTGCTTTCTGTCCAGCCTTGTTCCCTTCCTCAACAAATCCTCTGCACAAAGTTCAGGTTCAGTTTTGACCCACTCAGGAGAGGAAGGGACAAGGGGGAGAGCCATGATTGTCTGTGAAGCTAAAAGGACTGGACATTTCAAAGCAATACATGTCAGACACCAACCAGTCTTGGGTAAAAGGACCCATCATACTAAACTGTGTCTTTGAGAAACATCAGTAACTTTTCCTCTATCTTCATTATTGTTTTCTTTCTGGCCAACAAAAATAGTTGTGTTAATAATTGAGATCATAATAACAGTTACTATTTATTGAGTGTTTTGTGTATGCCTGGCTGTGCCAAGGGCTTTACTTAAATTGTTAACTAAGGTAAATCTGAGTGTTCAGTTTCCTTGGTTGGCTGTCTGGCGAGTAAATCTCTTTGCTGCAAACCTCAGCAGCAAACCTTGGTAGTTTGGCTTGCTGCACACTGGGCAAAACAAATCTGCTTTGTTGTTGGTGATGAGAATGGTGACAAGGGCTATGGGGCGAGGCGATGTGTGGGTAAGGTGACCATTGAAACTTTGTGCTGTGTTCCTCTTGTCATTCCCACGGACTGTGGAGATCAAGCCCTGAGCCTTTGGAGTGTGAGCACTGACTCTAAGGCTCTAAAATAGTGATAACTCACACAGAAGAAACCACTTGAATACAAGATCTGGCATCACCCAACCACCAGTAGCACCCTGTGCAGGACACATCATCTAAACCACAAACAAAACAAAAATACAAATCCAATCATCAGTAGGCAGGAATACCACCTCACTCAGCCTTGTCCATCGGAGAACAAACAAACAAAACTCAGTACAAATATCACCCTATATGAAGCTCACACAAACCACTGGACAAACCTTAGGAGGGCAGAAACCAAAAGGAGGAAAGAATTCAACCTTCTTCAAGGAAAGAATTCAACCTTCTTCAAGGAAAGAACTCAACCTTCTTCAAGGAAAGAATTCATCTCATGTGAGAGGCATGAGATGCTTTAAAACTTTCTAAATACAGACTCTTTTGAGAAGTTAGAAAATTACTAGTATAGTATAGTGGGTTGATAAGAAATTATATTGGTGAAGGGTTTTTCATTTGTTGAGCCAATATTTGCTGCTAAATCTCCATATTCCCTGCTCTTATAATGAATATAACTAGCATATAGGAAAAATAAGTATTAACCTTTAAGATTAATCATGTTAAACCTTAGGCTAAGTAAATTCTTTTCTTAATTGTAACCCCCTACACCCTCACCCTATAGGAATGCAACTTTATTTGGAGGGTAGCGCCTGGTTTAAGAAAAAATCACCTCTGGAAAAAATAAGTTTTCTGGTTGACTGACCGTTATCAGAAAGGGCCATAAAATGTCAGCAGGCCTCATGGCCAGAAGATGATGTAAAACCTCTAAGACCTTAGTATAATTTTATACGAAGCACCTGATTTTGACAAAGGTAAGGTCTGCTGACCCTGCGTGACTCTGTATTCATCCCTATGTATAACAAAAAGTGTATAAGCAAACCTGAAAATAAAGAAAACGGATCAGTTTCTGGAAAGACTGATTCCCCTGTGTTGTTTCTTTCTTGTTCTCCATTTTTCTGGCTGAATTCCCATCTGGAGCGTGGGTACTCACCAAGCCTGCTAATTTTGCCTGGGTTTCTAAGATCAGACTGGGGAGGCCTCAGTGCCTCCTCTCCTTCTGGAGAATGGAAAGACGCCTGTGGCCTACGTAGGTGGTGCAAGCTTCTTGTCTTGAAGCTTTATTGGTATCCCACATAAACCAAGTTATTCAGCCTCTTTTTCTCCACTAATTTTCCTATTACACTATTTCTTTCTAATCTCTCTTTATACTTTTAATTAGATAGCTTTTTCCTAGGATGCTGATTCCGTCTCCTCTTCTAATTACCCTGGACCCACCGGGGCTGGTCCCCGGCAAAAAGGAAATAAAAGGAATCCATATGGGAAAAGAAGAAGTAAAGCTCTCATTGTTTGCAGATGACATGATACTGTACATAGAAAACCCTAAAGATATTATCAGAAAATTACTAGAGCTAATCAGTGAATTTAACAAAGTCACAGGATACAGAGTAAATACACAGAAATCACTTGCATTTCTATATACTAACAGTGGAAAATCAGAAAGAGAAATTATGTAATCAATCCCATTCACCATTGCAACAAAAAGAATTAAATATCTAGGAATAAACTTACCTAAGGAAACAAAAGAACTGTACATAGAAAATTATAAGACACTAATGAAAAAATCAAAGATGACATAAGCAGTTGGAGAAATATTCCATGTTCCTGGGTAGGAAGAATCAGTTTTGTGAAAATGACTATACTAGCAAATGCAATCTATAGATTCAATGCAATCCCTATCAAATTACCAATGGTATTTTTCACAGAACTAGAAGAAGAAATTCCACAATTTATATAGAAACACAAAAGACCCTGAATAGCCAAAACAGTCTTGAGAAAGAAGAATGGAGCTGGAGCAATCAATCTTTCTGACTTCAGATTATACTACAAGACTACAGTCATCAAGGCAGTATGGTACTGGCACAAAAACAGAATATAGACCAGACCAATGGTACAAGATAGAAAGCCCAGAAATAAACTCATGCACTTATGGGTACCTTATTTTTGACAAAGGAGGCAAGAATATACAATGGGGTAAACACAGCCTCTTCAATAAATGGTGCTGGGAAAACTGGACAGCTACATGTAAAAGAATTAAATTAGAACACTTCCTAACACCATGCACAAAGGTAAATTCAAAATGGATTAAAGACCTAAATGCAAGACTGGAAACTATAAAACTCTTAGAGGAAAATATAGGCAGAACACTCGATGACATAAATCAAAGCAAGATCCTGTATGACCCACCTCCTAGAGTAATGGAAACAAAAACAAAAGTAAACAAGTGGGACCTAGTTAAACTTAAAAGCTTTTGCACAGCAAAGAAAACTATAAGCAAGGTGAAAAGGCAACTCTCAGAGCAGAAGAAAATAATAGCAAATGAAACAGCTGACAAAGGATTAATTTTCAAAATATATAAGCAGCTCATACAACTCAATACCAGATAAACATAAACAACCCAATCAAAAAGTGGGAAAAAGACCTAAACAACATTTCTCCAAAGAAGACATTCAAATGACTAACAAACACACAAAAAGATACTCAACATTGCTCATTATTAGAGAAATGCAAATCAAAACTACAATGAGATATCACCTTACACCGGTCAGAATGGCCATCATCAAAAAGTCTACAAACAATAAATACTGGAGAGGGTGTGGAGAAAAGGGAATGCTCTTGCATTGTTGGTAGGAATGTAAATTGATTAAGCCACTATGGAAGACAGTATGGAGATTCCTTGAAAAACTAGGAATAAAACCACCATATGACCCAGCAATCCCACTCCTAGGCATATACCCTGAGGAAACCAAAATTGAAAACGACACATGTATCCCATTGTTCATTGCAGCACTATTTACAGTAGCTAGAATATGGATGGAACCTAATTGTCCATCAAGAGATGAATGGATAAAGAAGTTTTGGTACATATACACAATGGAATGTTACTCAGCCATAAAAAGATCACATTTGAGTCAGTTCTAATGAGGCTGATGAACCTAGAGCCTATTGAAAGAGAAAGATAACTATTGTATTCTAATACATATATACAGAATCTAGAAAAATGGTACCGAAGAATTTATTTACAGGGCAACAATGTAGAAACAGACACAGTGAACAGACTTATAGATGTGGGGAGAGGGGAGGAAAGGGTGAGATATAGGAAAGAGTAGTATGAAAACTTACATTACCATATGTAAAATAGATAGCCATTGGGAATATGCTGTATGGATCAGGAAACTCAAACAGGGGCTCTGTATCAACCTAAAGGGGTGTGATGAGGAGGGAGATGGGAGGGAGTTTCAAAAAGGAGGGGATATATGTATATCTATGGAATTAAAAAATTTTTTTTAACTTTTAAAAAAGTAAAAAAAAAAAAACTAGCCCTCATTACAATCCTATGACAATGATGTAGATACTATTATTATACCTGGTTTATGGTCAAAGAAACTGACACGCAAGAGAGCAAGTTAGGGAAATTGTATAAGGTTGCAGAGTTTATAAGTGCTGAAACTAGGAGACACTAAATCCCATAGTTGTCTTGCAAAGGCTATTATGTGTTAAGGCACTGGGATGGGAATACCAGACTACCTTACCTGTCTCCTGAGATACCTATATTCAAGTCAAGAAGCAAAAGTTAGAATTGGTTGTGTAACAATGGACTAGTTCAAAATTGGGAAAGAAGTACATCAAGGCTGTATACTGTCACCCTGCTTATTTAACTTCTATGCAGAGTACATCACGAGAAATGAGAGGCTGGATGAATCCAAAACTGGAATCAAGATTGCCAGGAGAAATATCAACAACTTCAGGTATGCAGATAATACCACTCTAATGGCAAAACGAAGAGGAACTAAAGAGCCTCTTGATGAAGGTGAAAGAGAAGAGTGAAAAAACTAGCTTGAAACTCAGCATTCAAAAAACTAAGATCATGGCATCTGGTCCCATCACTTCATGGCAAATAAAACGGGGAAAAGTAGAAGCAAGCAGTTGCAGATTTTACCTTCTTGGGCTCCAAAATCACTGCAGACAGTGATTGCAGCCATGAAATTAAAAGAGACTTGCATCCCACTGCTGCCAGACCAGTGTTTGGACTTCCTGGTGGTGTAGATGGTTAAGAGTCCACCTGTAATGCAGGAGACCCAGGTTCAGTCCCTGGGTTGGGAAGATTCCCTGGAGGAGAGAATGGCTACCCACTCCAGTATTCTTGCCTGGATAATTCCATGGACAGAGGAGCCTGGTGGGCTATAGACCATGGGGTTGTAAAGAGTTGAACATGACTGAATGACTTTCACTTCCTTTCTTTTGCTCCTTGGAAGGAAAGTTATGACAAACCTAGAGAGTGTATTGGAAAGCAGAGACATCACTTTGTTGACAAAGACCCACATAGTCAAAGCTATGGTTTGTTCAGTAGTCATGTACAGATGTGTGAGGTGGACCATGAAGAAGGCTAAGCACCAAAGAATTGATGCTATCGAATTGTGGTATTGGAGAAGACTCTTGAGAGGCCCTTGGAAATCAAACCAGTCCATCCTAAAAGAGAGCAACCCTTAATATTCACTGGAAGTACTGATGCTGAAACTCAGTACTTTGGCCATCTCATGAAAAGAGCTCTTTTCATTGGAAGGGACCCTGATCTTAGTTGTGGCATGTAGTTCCCTGACCAGGGGTCAAACCGGGGCCCTCTACATTGAGAGCACAGAGTCTTGCCACTGGACTAGCAGGGAAGTCCTTCCAGCTCATTATTCTTAAGAAAATAATTCCTGCTGTTAGACTTGGTGGGCTTCAGAATGAAGCCAGAACCCCTTCTCTCTAGCCCCCAAGTTCAATTCAGTTCAGTTGCTCAGTCGTGTCAGACTCCTTGTGACCCCATGAATCGCAGCACGCCAGGCCTCCCTGTCCATCACCAGCTCCCGGAGTTCACTCAAACTCATGTCCAACGAGTCGGTGATGCCATCCAGCCATCTCATCCTCTGTTGTACCCCTTCTCCTCCTGCCCTCAATCCCTTCCAGCATCAGAGTCTTTTCCAGTGAGTCAACTCTTCGCATGAGATGGCCAAAGTACTGGAGTTTCAGCTTCAACATCAGTCCTTCCAAAGAACACCCAGGGCTGTTCTCCTTTAGGATGGACTGGTTGGATATCCTTGCAGTCCAAGGGACTCTCAGGAGTCTTCTCCAACACCACAGTTCAAAAGCATCAATTCTTCGGCACTCAGCTTTCTTCACAGTCCAGCTCTCACATCCATACATGATCACTGGAAAAACCATAGTCTTGACTAGTCGGACCTTTGTTGGCAAAGTAATGTCTCTGCTTTTCAATATGCTATCTAGGTTGGTCATAACTTTCCTTTCAAGGAGTAAGCGTCTTTTAATTTCATGGCTGCAATCACCATCTTCAGTGATTTTGGAGCCCCCCAAAATACAGTCTGACACTGTTTCCACTGTTTCCTCATCTATTTCCCATGAAGTGAGCATATAAGACCTTCCATGATACAATCTTTGCCCTTTCTGGAACTTCTTTCCAGCAGACCTTGTTCTATTAGAGCTAGACTTGCTCACTATTTGTGTGTACGTTAATTTTCGTGGCAGTCCTATAAGGTTTGGGTCATAATTCCCATCTTCTAAATGGAAATAGTAGACATTAGAGGGAGTCCATTAATTGTCTTAATGAGGACACCGGGATTCAACACTTCCTGGCACTAACATTTTTAACAACTTTTTAATACTGTCTAATAGTTCTATATTTTGAAACTATATAACTTAACTAACAAACCCAGTATAAGAAAACTACCCCTTACTCTACCCTTCTACCATTTGTTGGTTGATTCTTAAACAAAAAGAAGAGCAATTCATGGAGCCCTGGAACCTGGACTCAGGAAGGGCCTTGAACCTGGGAGGGAAAAGCATGAGAACTCGGGGAGGACACCATCTCAGCCTCTCCCACGGCTACCTAGGGGCCATCTTTGTTGCTGCTGCTGCTAAGTCGCTTCAGTCGTGTCCGACTCTGTACGACCCCATAGACAACAGCCCACCAGGCTCCGCCATCCCTGGGATTCTCCAGGCAAGAACACTGGAGTGGGGTGCCATTGCCTTCTCCAATGCATGAAAATGAAAAGTGAAAGTGAGGTTGCTCAGTCGTGTCCGACTGTTCACGACCCCATGGGCTGTAGCCCACCAGGCTTTTCTGTCCGTGGGATTTTCCAGGCAAGAGTACCGGAGTGGGATGCCATCGCCTTCTCCAGGGGCCATCTTTATGAGTCACCTAAAAATTGCCCCTCAAAAGTTAAGCATTTAAACTTTCCTCTATAAGTTAGTAAAACATAATTATTGAGTTTGGTTCAGCTTAAGAGTTCAAGTTGTTAGTGTAGTTCATTCCAGATTGTGCGGGGCCTGGGGTAGGGGGGTTGATGGTATCAGGGTTTTGTGGCTTGGATGGTAAAGAATCTGCCTAAAGGGCCGGAGACCCAGGGTTCAATCCCTGGGTTGGAAAGATCCCCTGGAGCAGGGAATGGCTATCCACTCCAGTATTCTTGCCTGGAAAATTCCATGGACAGAGGAGCCTGGCGGGCTACAGTCCATGGAATTGCAAAGAGCCAGTCATGACTCAGTCACCAAGCACAGCACCGTAGCTTACATTCAAGGCAGCATCATTAAAGATAAACATAGGAAATGGCTCCTNTCCAGTATTCTTGCCTGGAAAATTCCATGGACAGAGGAGCCTGGCGGGCTACAGTCCATGGAATTGCAAAGAGCCAGTCATGACTCAGTCACCAAGCACAGCACCGTAGCTTACATTCAAGGCAGCATCATTAAAGATAAACATAGGAAATGGCTCCTTCTCACGGTGCCTGGAACTGCCTTCCCCCACTGGAGGAGCAGCATGGTTATGTTCCCTTCACATCCAGTGTGGAATTCTGGGATGGCCCACTTGGACCTCTAAGAATTTGCATGTTGGAGTTTTAGTCCTTTCCCCTAGCTATTCTCCTGGAAAGAATAGCTTTCCTAACTCCTTGCAGCTATTTTACACTTCGATGCGAATGAGAGTAGAACCTTTTTGGAAAAAGCTTAAAGGAGAACAAAACTTGCATGAAGCTGCTGGTACCCAAAGGGGCCGAGAGGGACATTTGACCAGAAGGCAGACTTGCGCCTTCACAGTTGTATCCAGTTATAGAACCATGCTGCGGTCACATGCTCTGATCATGCTGAAGTGCAGTATAGTTTTCAGGCCATTGCCAGGCTGTGAAGGCTGTCTTGTCTCCTTCTGGTCTTCTTGCAGGAACTCAGGAACCATGGAGGCAACAACCCCACCTGCTTGCAACAGCTCTGGTCTCCTGTGGGCAGGGGCAAGTTCTTACAACTCCCACCTGAGATCAGTGTGAAAGTCCAGTCCAGTATGAGTGCAGAATCATGCATGATGCCAAGACTTAAACACATGTCAGTTACATCTACCTCAAAGCAAGTGAGTTTATTTTTCCTGGGTCTTAGTTTTTTCATCTATAACCTGGGGAGAATCATACCTTCCTTACCAGGTTAAGTGAGAAAAAATATCATGTAGATTGCATTGCAATGCATACAGTAAACAGTAGAAATGCAGCTCTTTATTCGTTTTGGCTCCACTTTGCTTTATAAATATTAAAAAAATAATGGTTTGTAAAGCCTCAGAAAAACATGCTTATCAATGCTTCTGTGGTTGGTACCTTAGCTCTAAGCTTGTTAGGAGAATTGTCTGCTTCAGTAAGGAAACAGTAATTCTTCACTTGTTTCTGCTTATTTGTAAGCATAGTGTATTGCCTTCAGGAGGGTAGACTGGCTAAAGAGGGACTGGGTTCCAGTCTTTGGTCTATCATTATACCCAGCAGCTGTGCATGCTTTGAAGAGTGGTGAAACTTCTCTTTGCCTGAGCTTCCTCATCAAACATCTGGCCTATATCACAGGGTTGCTACCACCAATAGAAATCATAGTTGGGAAAGTCCTTTGAAAAAAAGTTTAAATCCTATAAAAATTTGTACCTGCATCATTCACAGCAGAAACCATGCTACTGAAGTACTCAGACTAAACCCCTTTAAATAGACACCACTCTGGGAGAAGTTCAGAAGGATGAGCACTGATTTCTGCTAGAAACCTAGTTGTCTTCTATGGAATAAATCTATACTTTTACCCTTATTGGAATTAATTCAGTTCTCTCTCTGATGAGTACAAACAATTTTATAAGGATCCCTGTATGTAATTCTACAAACATAAATGGAGCTTGTCATTGCGTAGTTGATAGGGTTTGCGCATTTGCAGAAATGAGTCCTCCCAGATCTAAATTGAATCCCCTGTTAATTAACCAGGAAGTCTCCCTTCATCACTCCTCAACTGGGAACTTTTCCTCATGGGCAGTTATGACCACCACATTGGTGGTACCTCCAGCAGAAGGCAGGGAGGGGACCACCATCCTCATTCTGCTGGTGGTTCTTTTTCTTATCCTTCCTTAGAAGGCTGGAAGTTGGGCTGGGCTAATTTCTCTCTATGAGACTCATCATTGTCACCATCATCATCCTGATAAATGATGGTAATAATAAACAATAAGAATTACTCCCTACAGCTAGGGTGAAATAGGGTCACCTATTCAACTACTTACTTTTCAACTAAATCCTGCTTCAGTTTGATCAGGATAGCATGAAATTTTGCACGTCATCCTTCAAAGTCTCCCATCTCTTGATATTTCCAACAACCACAAATTAGATTGTAGGAACACGAAAGAATCTGAAGGTCATTCAGACTTCCATACATGAGAGGGGACATTCTTATTTTTACTTATTGCTGCCACACAAGTTTGCTGTTGACAGCTGGTTCTAAATGTGCTGGAAGAACCAGATCTTGGTTCCTTTGAGAGAGTTGAAGGCAGTTTTTTGGTGTCTGATTTTTCAGTGTTTCTTGCTTCATTTAGACTCCCATAGTCATTGTTCTTGGTTCTTGGCAATTTCATTCATCCTAAGTCTTCTTCTTGAGAGTCCCTTGGACAGCAAGGAGATCCAACTAGTCCATCCTAAAGGAGATCAGTCCTGGGTGTTCATTGGAAGGACAGATGTTGAAGCTGAAACTCCAGTACTTTGGCCACCTGATGTGAAGAGCTGACTCGTTGGAAAAGACCCTGATGCTGGGAAAGATTGAAGGCAAGAGGAGAAGGGGATGACAGAGGATGAGATGGTTGGATGGCATCACCGACTCAATGGACATGGGTTTGGGTGGACTCTGGGAGTTGGTGATGGACAGGGAGGCCTGGCGTGCTGCGGTTCATGGGGTCACAAAGAGTTGGACATGACTGAGCGACTGAAGTGAACTGAAGTCTTCTTCAGGTTTCCCCATGAAAACCCTCAAAACCAGGATATCTGCTTGACTTTAACATCATCATTCCTCCCTTTTCTTTCCCCGTATCAGCTTTTTCCTAACATGTCAACATGATAATGGTATTTTCTTATTAGTCACAGAGGTGAGGAACCTAATTTTTATGGGGCTTATGTCCTTGCCCAATCAGTGATGGTTCTGCCAACTTTCCTCCAAAGTGTTCTTACTACCCCTATCAAATCAAGATCCTCATCACTTCCCATCAGGACTCTTGAGGACCTTCAGCCTGTGGGATAATAATCTTAAAAGCAGAGCTTCAGTCATTTCTGGTGACTCTTGTTCACAGAAAACCTCTGACTCACCTACACTTGAGACCATAACATGGTATTCATGTGCCCTCAATTCAATACACATGATATTCGTGTGCCTGAGCCCCAACCTCCCTGTTCATGGATGTATTCCTGACTTGCTCACTCACGTTCTGCATTCCAATCAAATTCAGTAATCTCAGATTCCCAAACATCCAGTGTTTACCACATGCATGAATAAATAAATGCATAATCCATGTCCTGCATTTGTTCCTGTCTCTGTTTCTATTTATTCCTTCAGTCAGCTATCTCCAGTTACTTCTAACTCTCAAAACTACAGATACTTCAAAGCCCAGTATAAAACTTATCCCCCCTCCCCAAAGCTTTCCCTGATCACATCAACCAATAATCACTCTCCCTCTGAGATGAGAGAGTGCTTTGATAATCATGTGGTATTCATTATAATCTCTTGTATTCCTGTGTGATTTTCCTTCCCCATTTTTAGACTTAATGTTCACTTAAAGGTGAAACCATGCTTTCTTCATCGTGTAATCCACAGTGCCTAGCCTACTGCCTTAGTATGGATTTGGATTAGAATGAGTGATATTGCTTGAAATAGTATCTCAGTTTCAATTGATTAAAAATCAGTTGTTAAAACTATTGACTTACAAACATGTGACCATAATTACCTCTTTCCTCAACTGCCTTCCTTGGGTCTATTTTATTTGTGTGTGTGTGTTAGTCACTCAGTTGTGTCTGGCTCTTTGTGACCCCATGGACTAGAACCAGCCAGGCTCCTCTCTCCATGGAATTCTTCAGGCAAGAATACTGAAGTAGGTTGCCGTTCCCTTCTTCAGGGGATCTCCCCAATCCAGGGACTGAACCCAGGTCTCCTGCATTGCAGGCAGATTCTTTACCATCTGAGCTATATCAGGGACTTAATTTGACTTAATTGCATAAGTCATAGCAAGCGTTTATTAAGGATCACATATAATCCTCACAGAGACCTTTTAAGGTAGGTATAATATTATCCTCACTTAACAGATGGAAACAAGCTTAGGTTGTTTAAGGTTAAGTAAAATGCAAAGATCATATAGCTAACAAATGACATAGTTGAAACTTGACCTATGAAGGGTGTCGGTCTAGCCTTGGTTATGTGATCAATATTAAGGCCAGAGATTTTACTTGGTACATCCTCCTTTTTCTCCCTAACTCATGTCAGCTTGTTTATCCTTGTTTCTTAATTTAGTATCTTGAAAATTAATTTCTATTTTTAACTTGTTTTACCACTTGTACACATGAGTTGAGTCTTGTCCTAATCTCCTTTGGCTTGGATGTAACCCTTGGGGAAATGCTGCTATATCTTAATGTTCTTAGCTATTCACTAGAAGAGATAAAGCCATGGATGCTTCCAGTGGCAGATGTCTGCAAACCCTGCCATATTTAAAAACAAACTTAGAAAACTAGGCTCCTGGGGCTAGAGTACCATGAATTTATTGTAAGATGGAAAATACTTTGGGAAGCCCAAGTAGGCGAAGAAGTCCTTTAACCTGCTAGAGCTCCAGATTTCTGGCTTTATATTTTTCTAGTTACAAAGGCAGATTTTTTTCCTCTGAAACACGCAAAAGAATTTGTGGTAACTATGAATTGATGCAAATCACACTCAAATAATTTTCATGATCATAGTTCTTGCTTTCCATTAATTTAATGTGCAGTGACCCCCAGCAATGACATTGTTATTTCAAAATAAGCGATCAGATTGATCAAATAAACATTTATCAAACTTCTACTTTTTGCCTATCTTAGATTATGGTTGGCGCACACTCTAGATTCCTTAGCATCAGAATATCAAAAGCACGGCAAGTTCTCAGTAAATATAGGTTAAGTTGAAATCAGTATGGTCTTGAAAATGAAGTGCTTTCTCTTAAATAGCCTTTATGTTTTTGCATGAGAAATGAGAACGGTAGAGTTGATAATCCTAAAGTCCCTTTCAGTTAACAACACACACACACACAAATGCTTTCAAAATTTATTTTACACACTGGTGACCTAATCAAGTGGACCATATGGAATCCATAATCTATGAAATATATATATGTTGCTGGATGATGAATGTGATTCCATGAAGGTGATTCCAGTGTAGTAAGTAGTGCCATATACAGGTTCTAGTCAAAAATACATACATTAGACAACCAGTGAGAATATGCGATGGTAAAAATATATCATTTAGTATGGTAAGAAAAGTATTATAATAAACTCAGGAATAAATTAAAATGAAGTGTGCAGAATCTATATTGAGAAAACTATAAAGTTTTATTGTGGAATATAAATAAAGTGAATAAGTAGAACGATCCTTTGATAATAAATCTCAATTTAGTTAAATAATTCTTCATGTTGAACCTGAATGGACTCTGGTAATATGACTGAAGTTAAAGGTGACTTGTAAGAATGATATTTGAGACTATTTAGGTATTTTTGAGAAAATGAACAATGAAAATATATGTCACCCCAGCACACATCATACTGTTTTATAAAGTTATAAAAAAAATCTAAAGAGCTTAATATTGATATTAGAAAGGGCAGACATCAATAAAATGGAACAGGAGTCCTAAAACCCAAATATTATAGTAGTTTAGTATATAACTTCAAATCAGAAGGTGTATTAGGTTAGGCTAGACACAGTAACAAATTATTCCCAAATCTCAATAGATTAATACAACAAAAATTTGTATAATGCAGTCCAGTGCAGATCACAGGATGGGGAAAGGAAAGGACTTTGCTCCACAGACTCATTCATGGGTCTAGGCTGACAGAGTCTTCACTATCTTGTAGGCGAAATATTTAAAATACATGGGCTCCATGGTCACAGAGCAAGAGAGCTATTGGATATATCATTCAGTTCAGTCGCTCAGTTGTGACCCACTATTTGTGACCCCAGGGACTGCACCACACTAGGCTTCCATCTCCATCACCAACTCCCGAAGCTTGCTCAAACTTATGTCCATTGAATCAGTGATCCCATCCAACCATCTCATCCTCTACCATCCTCTTCTCCTCCCACCTTCAATCTTTCCCAGCAGCAGGATCTTTTCCAGTGAGTTAGTTCTTTGCATCAGGTGGCCAAAGTATTAGAGTTTCAGCATCAGTTCTTCCAATGAATATTCAGGACTGATTTCCTTTAGGACGGACTGGTTGGATCTCCTCACAGTCCAAGGGACTCACAAGAGTCTTCTCCAACACCACAGTTCAAAAGCATCAATTCTTTGGTGCTTAGCTTTCCTTGTAGCCCAACTCTCACATCCATACGTGACTACTAGAAAAACCATAGCTTTGACTAGTTGGACCTCTGTAGGCAAAGTAATGTCTCTGCTTTTTAATATGCTGTCTAGGTTGGTCATAGCTTTTCTTCCAAGGAGCAAGTGTCTTTGAATTTCATGGCTTCAGTCACCATCTGCAGTGATTTCAGAACCCCCCAAAATAAAATCTCTCACTTTTTCCAATTTTTCTGATCNCTGCTTTTTAATATGCTGTCTAGGTTGGTCATAGCTTTTCTTCCAAGGAGCAAGTGTCTTTGAATTTCATGGCTTCAGTCACCATCTGCAGTGATTTCAGAACCCCCCAAAATAAAATCTCTCACTTTTTCCAATTTTTCTGATCTATTTGCCAAGAAGTGATGGGACCAGATGCCATGATCTTAATTTTCTGAATGTTGAGCTTTAAGCTAGTGTTTTCACTCTCCTTTTTCACTTTCATCAAGAGGCTCTTTAGTTTCTCTTTGCTTTCTCCAATAGGGGTGGTGTCATCAGCATATCTTGGGTTATTGATATTTCTCTCAGCAACCTTGATTCCAGTTTGTGCTTCATCCAACCTGGCATTTCACATGATGTACTCTCCATATAAGTTAAATAAGCAGGGTGACAATATACAGCTTTGACATACTCCTTTCCCAATTTGAAACCAATCTGTTGTTCCATGTACAGTTCTAACTGTTGCTTCGTGACCCGCATACAGATTTCTCAAGAGGCAGGTCAAATGGTCTGGTATTCCCATCTCTTGAAGAATTTTTCAGTTTGTTGTGATCCATACAGTCAAAGGCTTTGGCATAGTCAATAAAGCAGAAGTAGATGTTTTTCTGGAACTCTGTTGCTTTTCTGGAACTCTCTTGCTTTTCTGATGATCCAATGGATGTTGGCAATGTGATCTATGGTTCCTCTGCCTTTTCTAAATCCAGCTTGAACATCAGGAATTTCATGGTTCATGTACTGTTGAAGCCTGGCTTGGAGAATTTTAAGCATTACTTTACTAGCGTGTGAGATGAGTGCAATTGTGCGGTAGTTTGAGCATTCTTTGGCATTGCTTTTCTTTGGGATTGGAATGAAAACTGACCTTTTCCAGTCCTGTTGCCAATGCTGAGTTTTCCAAATTTCCTGCATATGAAAAGGATACATCATAGCTGCTCTTAAATGTTTTATGTTGAATTTACAGACCTTAATACCTGCCTAATTGCAAAAGGCTGAGAAATTGAGTAGGTTGTGGATATTTCATGAGGAAGAGACATTTCTACCACAATGAAGAATATACAGATTATTTTTAATGGTATATGGGCAGATTGATTCAGTATTTTGATTGACAGTTTCAGATAAACTAAAGCCAAGGTATCATGTTACTAGTAAAATGTATTATAAGAATGGCTAAAATAAGTTATACAGGCTAAAATGACATGAGAGCAGATGAAACTTGAATCTGTAGGAAGGAATAAAAATGTGAAAAAATGGTAAATATGTTGGTAAAAGTACTTTTTTCCCCTCTTCATTGCTTTGAAAGACAGATGTTAGTTTAAAAATGTGAACATTGCATTGTGGGGTGTATAACACAAGTAAACATAAAATATAGATAACAATAGGCGAAGGAAGAGGACTGAAAGGATTTATGCTGTTACAAGCTGATTGTAGTTTATTTGAAATGACAGTGTTTAGTATAAGTAGACTGTGATAAATAAAGAATGCATTTTGTAAACTTTGAGTAGCCACCAAAAAATACATAGCTAAAAGATAGTAGAGAAATTTGAAAAGAATTACTAAAATCAGTTCAATTAACCAATAAGAAAGCATAAAATTAATAACAAAGGAAGATCTTCAGCAAAGAGATATGACAAATAGAAAACAGCAAAATCATAGGCTTATACCCAACTATGTTAATGATTATATTTAATGTTAAGTGTTAAATAGAAACAAGAGATGATCAAACTGGGAAAAATATGCCAGACCCAACTCTATGCTTTTGATAAGACATGCATATTAAACAAAAAAATGCAGAGCTTGAACATAAAAAATGGAAAAAGATGTACTATGCATAAGAAAGCTAGTTCAGTTCAGTTGCTCAGTCGTGTCTGACTCTCTGTGACCCCATGAATCACACCATGCCAGGCCTCCCTGTCCATCACCAACTCCCAGAGTTCACTCAAACTCATATGCATCCCGTTGGTGATGCCATCCAGCCATCTCATTCTCTGTTGTTCCCTTCTCCACCTACTCCCAATCCCTCCAACCATCAGGGTCTTTTCCAGTGAGTCAACTCTTTGCATTTGGTAGCCAAAGTATTGGAGTTTCAGCTCAGCATCAGTCCTTCCAATGAACACCCAGGACTGATCTCCTTTAGGATGGACTGGTTGGATCTCCTTGCAGTCCAAGGGACTCTCAAGAGTCTTCTCCAACACCACAGTTCAAAAGCATCAATTCTTTGGTGCTCACCTTTCTTCACAGTCCAGTTCTCACATCCATACATGACAACTGGAAAAACCATAGCCTTGACTAGACGGATCTTTGTTGGCAAAGTAATATCTCTGCTTTTCAATATGCTATCTAGGTTGGTCATAACTTTCCTTCCAAGGAGTAAACATCTTTTAATTTCATGGCAGCAGTCAACATATGCAGTGATTTTGAACCCCCCAAAATAAAATCTCTCACTGTTTCCACTGTTTCCCCATCTATTTGCCATGAAGTGATGGGACCAGATGCCATGATCTTTGTTTTCTGAATGTTGAGCTTTAAGCCAACTTTTTTAGTCTCTTCTTTCACTTTCATCAAGAGGCTTTTGAGTTCCTCTTCACTTTCTGCCATAAGGGTGGTGTCATCTGCATATCTGTAGTTATTGATATTTCTCCTGGCAATCTTAATTCCAGCTTGTGCTTCTTCCAGCCCAGCGTTTCTCATGATGTACTCTGCATATAAGTTAAATAAGCAAGGTGACAATATACAGCCTTGATGTACTCCTTTTCCTATCTGGAATCAGTCTGTTGTTCCATGTCTAGTTCTAACTGTTGCTTCCTGACCTGCATATAGGTTTCTCAAGAGGCAGGTCAGGCAGTCTGGTATTCCCATCTCTTTCAGAATTTCCCACAGTATTGTGATCCAAACACTCAAAGGCTTTGGCATAGTCAATAAAGCAGAAATAGATGTTTTCCTGGAACTCTCTTGCTTTTTCCATGATCAAGCGGATGTTGGCAATTTGATATCTGTTCCTCTGCCGTTTCTAAACCAGCTTGAGCATCTGGAAGTTCATGGTTCATGTACTGCTAAAGCCTGGCTTGGAGATTTTTGAGCATTACTTTACTAGCGTGTGAGATGAGTGCAATTGTGCAGTAGTTTGAGCATTCTTTTGCATTGCCTTTCTTTGGGATTGGAATGAAAATGGACCTTTTCCAGTTCTGTGGCCACTGCTACTGCTGCTGCTGCTGCTGCTAAGTCAATTCAGTCGTGTCCAACTCTGTGTTACCCCATAGACGGCAGCCCACCAGGCTCCCCCATCCCTGGGATTCTCCAGGCAAGAAT
>SJYX01008107.1:399835-466780 GCA_006410675.1 Oreotragus oreotragus | reverse complement strand
CTGAATTTGGAAATAAGGAGTTCATGATCTGAGCCACAGTCAGCTCCTGGTCTTGTTTTTGCTGACTGTATAGAGCTTCTCCATCTTTGGCTGCAAAGAATATAATCAGTCTGATTTCAATATTGACCATCTGGTGATGTCCATGTGTAGAGTCTTCTCTTGTGTTGTTGGAAGAGGCTATTTGCTAATACCAGTGTGTTCTCTTGACAAAACTCTATTAGCCTTTGCCCTGCTTCATTCTGCATTCCAAGGCCAAATTTGCCTGTTACCCCAGGTGTTTCTTGACTTCCTACTTTTGCATTACAGTTCCCTATAATGAAAAGGACATCTTTTTGGGGTGTTAGTTCTAAAAGGTCTTGTAGGTCTTCATAGAACCATTCAACTTCAGTTTCTTCAGCATTACTTGTTGGGGCATAGACTTGGATAACTGTGATACTGAATGGTTTGCCTTGGAAACTAACAGAGATCATTCTGTCATTTTTGAGATTGCATCCAAGTACTGCATTTTGGACTCTTTTGTTGACCATGATGGCTACTCCATTTCTTCTAAGGGATTTTTGTCTGCAGTAGTAGATATAATGGTCATCTGAGTTAAATTCACCCATTTCAGTCCATTTTAGTTTGCTGATTCCTAGAATGTTGACGTTCACTCTTGACATCTCTTGTTTGACCACTTCCAATTTGCCTTGATTCATGGACCGAACGTTCCAGGTTCCTATGCAATATTGCTGTTTATAGCATCGGACTTTGCTTCTATCACCAGTCACATCCACAACTGGGTATTGTTTTTGCTTTGGCTCCATCCCTTCATTCTTTCTGGAGTTATTTCTCCACTGATCTCCTGTAGCATACTTGGCGCTACTGACCCAGGGAATTCCCCTTTCAGTATCCTACCATTTTGCCTTTTCATACTGCCCATGGGGGTCTCACGGCAAGAATACTGAAGTGGTTTGCCGTTCCCTTCTCCAGTGGACCACATTCTGTCAGACCTCTCCACCATGACTCTCCTGTCTTTGGTGGCCCTACATGATATGGCTTAATTTCATTGAGTTAGACAAGGCTGTGGTCCTAGTGTGATCAGATTGACTAGTTTTCTGTGATTATGGTTTGTGTGTCTGCCCTCTGCTGCCTCTCGCAACATCTGCTGTCTTACTTGGGTTTCTCTTGCCTTGGATGTGAGGTATCTCTTCACAGCTGCTCCAGCAAAGCACAGCTGCTGCTCCTTTCCTTGGACAAGGGGTATCTCCTTACGGCCGCCCTTCCTGACCTTGAACATGGATGCTGTTATTGGACAAGGTAGTCTTGAGGATAAGGAATATTATCAGAGGTAAAGAAGGATATTTTGAATTAATAAGCTATCCAACTTGTTAGGGATATTTAATGACCCTAACAGTGTGTGAATCTAATAATAGAAATTAAAAACACATGAAACAGAAGCAATTATATCTAAAGGATGAAAGACAAGTACAGTTTGTATTTGGAGAATTTAAAATACCTCTCTTAGCAAGTTGTATAACAAGAAAAATAACAAACTATCATCAACTTTAGATGAAATTTAAAATACCTTAAAACACAAAAATTACCAACACTTGCACAGAAATAAATGGAAAATGTGAAGCTCTGTATCTTTTAAAAAAGATAAATCTGGCCTTGGTAAATTCAAAAACATTGAAATCATTTCAAGGATATTTTCTGATCACAATGCAGTAGGATTAGATGTCAACTACAGAATAAAAACTATTAAAAATGGAAACATATGGAGGCTAAACAACACACTTCTGAATAAGCAACAAATTACAGAAGAAATAAAGAAATCAAAATATGCATAGAAACAAATGAAAATGAAAACACGACAATCCAAAACCTATGGGATTCAGTAAAAAAAAGTCCTAAGGGAAAGGTTCATAGCAACACAAGCTTACTTCAAGAAAGAAGAGAAAATAAATAACCTAACTTTACACCTAAAGCAACTAGAAAAAGAAGAAATGAAGTACCCCAGGGTTAGTAGGAGGAAAGAAATCTTAAAAATTAGGGCACAAATAAATGAAAGAGAAACAAAGGAGACCCTAGCATAAATCAACAAAACTAAAAGCTGGTTCTCTGAGAAGATAAATAAAATAGACAAACCATTAGCCAGACTCATCAATTAAAAAAGGGGATAAGAATCAAATCAACAGAATTAGAAATGAAAATGGAGAAATCACAAAAGACAACACAGAAATACAAAGGATCATAAGAGAATACTCTCAGCAACTATATGCCAATAAAATGCACAACTTGGAAGAAACAGACAAATTCTTAGAAAAGTATAACCTTCCAAAAGTGAACCAGGAAGAAATAGAAAATCTTAACAGAAGCATGGAAATTGAAACTGTAATCATAAATCTTCCAACAAACAAAAGCCCAGGACCAGATGGCTTCACAGCTGAATTCTACCACAAATTTAGAGAAGAGCTAACACCTACCCTACTCAAACTCTTCCAGAAAATTGCAGAGGAAGGTAAACTGCCAAACTTATTCTGTGAGGCCACCATCATCCTAATACCAAAATCAGACAAAGATGCCACCAAAATAGAAAATTGCAGGCCAATATCACTGATGAACATAGATGCAAAAATCCTCAACAAAATCTAGCAAACATAATCCAGCAACATATTAAAAAGATCGTACATCATGACCAAGTGGGCTTTATCCCAGGGATGCAAGGATTCTTTAATATCCACAAATCAATCAGTGTGATACACCACATTAACAAATTGAAAGATAAAAACCATATGGTTATCTCAGGAGATGCAGAGAAAGCCTTTGACAAAATTCAACATCCATTTATGATAAAAACCCTCTAGAAAGCAGGTATAGAAAGGATGTACCTCAACATAATATAAGCCATATATGATAAACTCACAGCAAACATTATCCTCAATGATGAAAAATTGAAAGCATTTCCTCTCGAGTCAGGAACAAGACAAGGGTACCCACTCTTAGCACTACTATTAAACATAGTTTTGGAAGTTTTAGCCATAGCAGTCAGAGAAGAAAAAGGAATAAAAGGAATCCAGATTGGAAAAGAAGAAGTGAAACTCTTCCTGTTTGTGGATGACATGATCCTCTGCATAGAAAACGCTAAAGACACCACCAGAAAATTACTAGAGATAATCAATAAATATAGTAAAGTTGCAGAATATAAAATTCATACACAGAAATCCTGTGCACCCCTATACACTAACAATGAGAAAGCAGAAAGAGAAATTAAGGAAACAATTCCATTCACCATTGCAATGAAAAGAATAAAATACTTAGGAATAAATCTGTCTTTAGAAACAAAAGACCTGTACATAGAAAAGTATAAAACACTGATTAAAGAAATCAAAGATGACACAGATGGAGAAATATACCACGTTCATGGATCAGAAGAATCAATATAGTGAAAATGAGTATACTACTTAAAGAATCTATAGATTCAATGCAATCTCTATCAAGCTACCAATGGTATTTTTCAGAGAACTAGAACAAATAATTTCACAATTTGTAGGGAAATACAAAAAACCTTGAATAGCCAAAGCAGGCTTGAGAAAGAAGAACGAAACTGGAGGAATCAACCTGCCTGACTTCAGGCTATATTACAAAGCTACAATCAGCAAGACAGTATGGTACTGGCACAAAGACAGAAATATAGATCAATGGAACAAAATAGAAAGCCCAGAGATAAATCCACACACCTAAGGACACTTTATCTTTGACAAAGAAGGCAAGAATATATAATGGAGGAAAGACAATCCCTTTAACAAGTAGTGCTGGGAAAATTTGTCAACCACTTTTAAAAGAATGAAATGAACACTTTCTAATACTATACACAAAAATAAACTCAAAATGGATTAAAGATCTAAATGTAAGACTAGAAACTATAAAACTCCTAGAGGAACACGTAGGCAACACTCTCTGACTTAAATCACAGTGGGGTCCTCTATGACCCACCTCCCAGAGTAATGGAAATGAACGCAAAAACTAGCAAATGAGAGCTAATTAAACTTAAAAGCTTCTGCACAATGAATGAAACAATAAACAAGGTGAAAAGACAGCCTTCAAAATGGGAGAAAATAATAGCAAGCAAAGCAACTGGCTAAGAATTAATCTGAAAAATATACAAGCAGCTCCTGCAGCTCAATACCAGAAAAATAAATGACCCAATCAAAAAACGGTCCTAAGAACTAAACAGACATTTCTCCAAAGAAGATATACAGATCAGTCATTATCAGAAAAATGCAAATCAAAACCACAATGAGGTACCATCTCACACCAGTCAGAATGGCTGCTATCAAAAAGTCTATGAACAATAAATCCTGGAAAGAGTGCAGAGAAATGGGAACCCTCTTACACTGCTGATGGGAATGCAAACTAGTAGAACCAGTATGGAGAACAGTGTGGAGATTCCTTAAAACACTGGAAATAGAACTGCCATATGACCCAACAATCCCACTGCTGGGCATACACACTGAGGAAACCAGAACTGAAGGAGACATATGTACCCCAATGTTCATCACAGCACTGTTTACAATAGCTAGGACATGGACGTAACATAGATGTCCATCAACAGACGAATGGATAAGAAAGCTGTGGTACATATACACAATGGAATATTACTCAGCCATTAAAGAGAATGCATTTGAATCAGTTCTAATGAGGTGTATGAAACTGGAGCCTATGTTACAGAGCGAAGTAAGGCAGGAAGACAAATACCAATACAGTATACTAATGCATATATATGGAATTTAGAAAGATGGTAACAATGACCCTATATGTGAGACAGCAGAAGAGACAAAAGAACAGACTTTTGGACTGTGTGGGAGAAGGCAAGGGTGGGATGATTTGAGAGAATAGCATTGAAACATGTATATTACCATATGTGAAATAGATCACCAGTCCAGGTTCGATGCATGAGACAGGGCACTTAGGTCCAGTGCACTGGGATGACCCTGAAGGATGGGATGGGGAGGGAGGTGGGGAGGTTCAGGATGGGGGACACCTGTACACCCATGGCTGATTCATGTGAATGTATAGCAAAAACCACTACAATATTATAAAGTAATTAGCCTCCAATTTAAATATATAAATTACAAAAACTAAAGATAATTCATTTTAAAACTTGCCAAAAGAATATCTCAAGCCCAGATGGTTTCAGTGTTAAGTTCTATCAAGTATTTCAGGAAGTAATAGTATTATTCTTGTATAAACTCATTTAGAAAAAGCATAAAGAACAATTTCCTTTTTATTTTTAAGGCAGCATAACCCCAGTAATGAAACCTGACAACGATAATATAAGAAATGGAATAATAGAATAATGTCTCATTAATATAGATGTGAAAATCCTTGATGAAATATTGGCAGTTGAACACAAAAATATATGAAAAGGATAATTTCCCATGACTAAGTGAGCTTTAGCCCATGAATGTACAACTGAGCTCCCACTTATGAATTTAACAATTTAATTTACAGCATTAATAGAAAAATAGAGCAAACCATATGATGGTATTGGTAGATGCAAGAAGATCATTAGTCAAAGTTCAACATCTATTTATGAAAAAAAAATTCTCAATATAGGAGTAAAAAGGAATTTTTCTCAATCTAATGAAGGGATCTATAACAAAACCAAATAAACAGCCATCATTATACTTTATGGTGAAAAATTGAATGCTTCTCCCTAAGATCAGGAACTAGAAGAATATCTGCTCTCATGATTTCTACTTAATTAGGCACTAGAGGTCCTAGCCCGTGCAATAAAGTAAGATAAAATGTGAAACCATAAAGATAACAAAGGTTGGAGTATTTAGAACTGTCTTTACTTTAAGGCAACAAGATTGTTTATGTAGGAATCTAAAAATAAAGAACTAATCAGATAATAGTGTAAGCTTGTAAGACTCAAGAAAAATATATAAAAATCAAATGAATTTCTATATATTAGTAGCAAAATTAAAAGGTGAAATTAAGAAAGATCCATTTATAATAGCATCAAAACATAAAACATTTAGAAATAATTACAACAAAACAAACATTAATTCTCTCTGTAGAGGACTACAAAATACTGCTGAGAAAAATAAAAGAAGACCTAAAGAAATGAATGTTTTGAATCAGAAGACTACATGCTTTTAAGAAGTCTGTTTTCTCTAGATTGATCCATAGAGTTTATAAAATCAAAATGAAAATCCCAACAGACTTTTTAGTATAAGTTGAAAAGTTGATTCAAAACTGTAGATAGAAATTCATAGGATATATAATAGTTAGAGAAATCTTTAAATAAAAGAACATTTTGAAAAACTCACAGTACCTGATTTCAAGACTTAAATACAAAGAGTACTATAATCAAGATGGCATGGTATTGACATAAGAGAAAAATTAAACAAAAGAACATAACAGAGAGTCAAGAAATAAACACAGAAATAAGTGGTCTTGATTTTCAGCAAATGTACCAAGACAGATCAATGTAGAAAGGACGAGCCTTTTAGTAAATGATGCCAGAATAACTCCGTAATTGTGCTGAAACAAAAATTAGCCTCAATCCCTACCTCACACCATACTTAAAAGTTAATTTGAGGTGAATTACAGATGTAGTTCAAAAGCTATAATTCTAAAGTTAAGGAGAGGTGAGTGCTACTCATGACCATTAATGTGGGCTTGCTTTTTAGATACTAAAAGTAACTTAGAATCAATTGTTTCCACATTATAGATGAGAAAATTGACTCAGAGCGGTAACTGTTTGCCCAACCTCCCACTGATAGTGTGTCTCAATTCCACATTAGTGTTCTCATTTCATTTCTTCTTACATTTTAGGATTTTTCCAGAAAGCTAATCTTAATAGTTGTTAGAGTAACCTGACAATATCCCAAGTTCAGTTGTTACTGTTTATTGTCTGCATTCAAATCTAAGGCTACAACACATCAATCAAAATATAGAACGGATGTAAATTAAATTTTCTTTTCTGATATACAGAAAACAAGGGCTTGTTAGGAGGCACTAGAGATAAGCAGCCTGCCAATGCAGGAGACATAAGAAATGTGGGTTTGATCCCTGGGTCAGGAAGATCCCCTAGAGGAGAGCGTGGCAACCCACTCTAGTATTCTTGCCTGGAGAATCCCATGGACAGAGGAGCCTGATGGGCTACTGTCCATAGGGTCGCAAAGAGTCAGACATGACTGAAGCAACTTAGTACACACTCAGAAAAAAGGGAATTGAGTGACGATGCCTCATATCTGATCTATGAGACATCTGTCAGTTAAAGGACCATTCAGCAAACATACACTGAACATCCCCTTCATGTCAGGGAGTCACTGATATGAAACAAATGATAAAACTATTCAATTTAGAATCTGTAGCTGTATCTTTAAAAATTATTAGGTGATGACTTTATGAAAAACCCTTTATGAACATGATTTAATTAGTCCATACAAAATTCTGATTGGCAGGGATTGTTTCCTCTATTGTATGGGAGAAAACTGATGCACAGAATGGTTACATGATTTTGTCTATGGCTATAAGAACAATAGCTAGTGTGGTCAGCATTTAAAATCAGATTTGTTTCATTTCAGAACTCAAACTATTAATCTCTACAATATTGCCTATATTACTACTACTAGTGACTACTACTTACTGAATTTGACTTATGCCAGGCACATTAAACTGTCTTCTATATATCTTATATATATGTGTGTGTGTGTGTATATGTATTTATATATAATCATTTATCTAACATATATTCTAGCCATACACATATTTTAGCTTGCCCAACATCCCTGTTCCATGTAGAATAGGTTTACTATTCCTAAAGCAAAGATAAAACAGGTTCAAAGAGATTACAAAGTTTTCCCATACTTAAATAGCTAATAAATTGCATACCCAGAATTTGAAACTGGGTATGTTTAGAAAGAAATCGACTGTCATTGCAATGACAATTGTCTTCCCAGTATTTGAATGTACCATCACTTGTGGTATTGAACATAGTGCTTGATGGAACCTGACCAACTGAAGAAAACCAGATCAAGGCACAATTTCCTGAATTTCAGAGAAACACACTCTAATGCAGCCACCTGGCTTTTAAGATTCAGCTTTCTCTGGAGAACAAGCAAAGTGTTCTCATCATCTCTACAATGGCAGACACAGAGGCGTAATAAAAAATATTCCTCTAGTGTGATAACACATTTATGCGTATACGGTAGTCTAAGGAGTTAAGATTACCAAAAGGCTCACTGTATTTAGTTTTATCTAGCTATTTAGCAGACAAAAGTAAATGAATGCAGCATGCCTAGGCTATCAAACCAATCTCTTAATTCCAAAGCACCCAAATGTGTGTTATTTTTCTTCTTTTCCTTTTCAGTACAGGCCAGTGGCTCCAATAATGCTGCCTGATAAGGAATTCAGGTCTTTTTAAAATTAATGTTCACAAACCCTCAGAAATCCAGTTCTCATTTTAATTTAAAACAGAAGTTCCTTTCTGTCTCTCTCCCTCTTTTTTCTCTTTCAAGGCCTTTTCCTATTTGAAAGCAGTCAAGTGTGTGTTATCATTATACTGGCAGTTTCTGAATGATTTTTGGAAAAGATCAAAGTCTATTGTTAATTGCTAAGTGTAAGATGTTTAATCATTTTATTGTGATATATTGAATTAAAATAGAATATGACAGCCTCCTTCAAAATTAATATAATGGTAATAAGCAGATGAAGTAACAAAACATAATAAGATTTCAAATGTTAAATCAACATAGATTGTGTAAGAGCTCCTTAATCTCAGTAACTTACTTGCCTTTTCATTCTTGAGATTGTGAAATTTGTTCAGTTGACCCTGAGAAGAGAATGTGCAAATACATACCTCTTTGTTGGATCAATTATGTTGCAATAGAAAGAGGATGTTATTTTGCTCTTCACAGAATCAAGAGCTATTTTGTTGAACAAACAAGAAGTTATTTCACTAGGAGTCCTTTCCCTCCTACTGTCAGCAGTCAGGAAACAGTTGGCTGAGAATGTTTTGCACATCCTCTGCTTTCTTGTATTTTTAGTTTTGATATTTGAATCTATGTAAGTGAAAACACACTCACCACCATATACTAAATCCCAAGGGGATTTCCATTTTGCTTCACCAGCAACTTTTTATGAAAGCTTGGATTATCTTAAAAATGGATTTTGATCCACTTAGTTTTGTGGTTTAATGGGCCAATGGTTGTCAAATTATAACATCTATAGGAAATTATCTAGATGAAGTAGTGGCTCCTAGTATTATATTTCTCCCATTGGATTGATCTTGGAGCACTGAAGGGCTTCCCCAGTGTCTCAGCAGGTAAAGAATCTGCCTGCAATATAGGAGACACAGGAGAGGCGGGTTCAATCCCTGGATGAGGATGTAAAGAAATAGACATGCAGTAATAAACTGACCATTCATTCCAATAGCCTTGTGTCCATGATTCAGAGACTCTCAAGTCTTTAATTTTAATCCCAGCATTCTTTATGGTGATACTAATAGTATTTATCTCAGAGGGTGGTTTTGAGGATTAAATAAGATAGTGTATGTAAAACAGTTAGCTCGATACCTGGAACTTAATGGTTAAGTATTAGTTTTAATAATATTTTGAACAATATCTTTGCAGTTATACCATTATTATACTTTTCTAGGTATTTTCACATCTATTATTTCAGAGAGTTCAAGTTGAAGAAAAAATTTTGTTCTCTGCTGGAATTATTTAATTGGTTTAGACTAGAATGTAGAAAAATGAGTTAAATACTGTAAGGCATTGATTAAAGGAAATGAAGAAAAAGCTAGTATTTCAATTTAACTGGAGTTCTCTGCTTTTAACTTATAGGAGAAAGAAAAAAATGAAATGCTCAGATAAAGTTACTTAAAAAATAGATTTTATAGAAATGCACTAAAGGCAAGATAGCCATTCAGTACTGCTCTATTTCATATCTTTATTCAAAACACTAATATAGTGTAAATGATTGTTTACAATTAATATTGGAAAATTAATCCACTTACTTTTTCATTCAACCATCACTCTTGAATGCTTACTATGTGCCCAATGTCAGAGGGCCCTAAATGATCAAATAGAATATATAATGATGTCCATTTTTCCCAATGATTAAGTTAGAAAGGTAGAATAATATATTTCTTTAAATGTTTCAATAGTAAAAGCTAATCCAAAAGTATTTTTAAGATAGCTGTATTTAATGAGAAATGAAATTAACAAGAACTTACCTCTATCTTGGAAATTCTAAATGAGGTTTTGTTATAACTAGGGCATGGAATAGGGTTTCCATTAAGTGAATGTCATTTAGTTTTCTTTTAGAACAATCTCATCTAATTTAAGAAGCAGGTTTTTTTTAACACTGTAGAATCATTTGATGAGGCTGTAGTAAAATAGTAAAATAACAGTAGCTCCAGCAATCAACAAACACTGAAATAGAGAAACAGTGGTTTCTGTATATATTAAGCAGACAGATTTGTGTAAACTATTTTGTAGTTAATTTAAAAAAATAGCATTACTTAATATTTATACCTTTGTATAATTGCCTTCTCTTTCAAAGTAATCATCTTAAAACACATTGAGTCCCAGTGATACATATATTATTCCAAATTGTATTTGAAAATCTTTCAAAGAATTGAGCATATTACATTTAAAAAAATTCTCATTGGTGGCAAGTTTTCACTCTTTGAGCTCAAAGTAATCTGCAACTAACATTTAAAAATAATATATAACTAATATATATGCTGTCATACTTGAGAAATTACTACACGGTAATGCCATAAATCTACAACTAGCATTTTAAAATAGTATATAATTAATATATGTATAATAGTTGAGGAATAATTAAAAGGCTTTAGAAATAGAGTAATATTATACATATTCATCTCTTTTTTACTTTTACTTTAAAATATTATTTACATTTAATCTTTAATGTCTCTGTGCTTTTCGTTGCACGGCAAGGCTTTATTATCTTCTTCCTAAATTGTTATTTCCACCCCCAGAGAGTTTATTTAGTTATCCTTCCCTTATTGGTTTGAAATACTATGTATAGTAGACACTTTAGGAGGAAACTGTCCAGCTCATGATGGTCACATTTTTTTGAAAATGGCTCCCACACCATATAGTAAAATAGTAAAATAACAGTAGCTCCAGCAATCAACAAACACTGAAATAGAGAAACAGTGGTTTCTGTATATATTAAGCAGACAGATTTGTGTAAACTATTTTGTAGTTAATTTAAAAAAATAGCATTACTTAATATTTATACCTTTGTATAATTGCCTTCTCTTTCAAAGTAATCATCTTAAAACACATTGAGTCCCAGTGATACATATATTATTCCAAATTGTATTTGAAAATCTTTCAAAGAATTGAGCATATTACATTTAAAAAAATTCTCATTGGTGGCAAGTTTTCACTCTTTGAGCTCAAAGTAATCTGCAACTAACATTTAAAAATAATATATAACTAATATATATGCTGTCATACTTGAGAAATTACTACACGGTAATGCCATAAATCTACAACTAGCATTTTAAAATAGTATATAATTAATATATGTATAATAGTTGAGGAATAATTAAAAGGCTTTAGAAATAGAGTAATATTATACATATTCATCTCTTTTTTACTTTTACTTTAAAATATTATTTACATTTAATCTTTAATGTCTCTGTGCTTTTCGTTGCACGGCAAGGCTTTATTATCTTCTTCCTAAATTGTTATTTCCACCCCCAGAGAGTTTATTTAGTTATCCTTCCCTTATTGGTTTGAAATACTATGTATAGTAGACACTTTAGGAGGAAACTGTCCAGCTCATGATGGTCACTTTTTTTTGAAAATGGCTCCCACACCATAGAAATGATCTACTGCGTCCCTATGGCCCACGTCAATCCTATTTCTTCTGACAATTTGGAACAAGGACTGGGAGTTAGGTGATTGATTCCTCTGTGTACGTGGAGCTGAGAACCTCTAAATGAGACCTGAGGGTGCTTGAGTGCGTGGAGAAGGAGATATGTAGAAAGGAAGAAAGAGTCCAGTGTACACAGTGAAACAGTGGCGAGAGGCCATGTGGGAATTAGAGGAGCGAGATAAAGTGAGACAGACAAAGACAAGTGTCGTAAGATATCAGTAATAAGTGGAATCTAGGGGGGAAGGTAAAAATGAACTTATTTACAAAACAGAAATAGGGTCTCAGATGTAGAAGACAAACTTATGTTTGAGTGCATGCTAGTTGCTTCAGTCATGTCCAACTATCTGCGACCCTGCAGAAGGTAGCCCACTAGGCTCCCCTGTCCATGGGATTCTCCAGGCAAGAATACTGGAGTGGGTTGCCCTCCTCCAGGGCATCTTCCTGACCCAGGGATGAAGCCCACATCTCCTATGTCTCCTGCATTGGCAGGTGGGTTCTTTACCACTAGTGCCACCTGGCAAGCCAGGGGGTAGAAAAGGGGAGGTTAAGTTTGACATTTACACCTTATCATATATAAAGTGGACAACTAATAAGGATCTGTTCTAGGATTTAAGGACCCTGTATAGCACAAGGCGGAGAAGGCAATGGCACCCCACTCCAGTACTCTTGCCTGGAGAATCCCATGGATGGAGGAGCCTGGTGGGCTGCAGTCCATGGGGTCGCTGAGTCTGACACGACTGAGTGACTTCACTTTGACTTTTCACTTTCATGCACTGGAGAAGGAAATGGCAACCCACACCAGTGTTCTTGCCTGGAGAACCCCAGGGGCCTGGTGGGCTGCCATCTCTGAGGTCACACAGAGTCAGACACGACTGAAGCGACTTAGCAGCAGCAGCAGCAGCAGCAGCAGCATAACACAGGGCACTCTACTCAGTGCTCTTTAATGACATATATGGGAAAAGAACCTAAAAAAGAGTAGATACGTGTGTGTGTGTGTGTGTGTGTGTGTGTGTATAACTAATTCAGTTTGTGTACACCTGAAATGAACACAACATTGTAAATCAAAGATACTCTAACAAATTAAAAAAAAAAAAAACAATCACTCAGTTTTGGTCACTGTGAAGTCTTTGCTTTTGCATGTCAGAGGAGTTGGCTAATGGTAAAATTTCTCTTGTTTACTCAAGTTAACTAGAGTTAAGTTTTCTTTATCTGTATTCAACAAGTGTATTGACTAAGTGTAATGGTTGAATTATATTGCCTCACAAATTTCCTGCCCATCTGAAACTTGTGCACGTGACCACTTTGGAAATAGGGTGCTGAGTAGATGTCATCAAGTCAAGAAGAGGTTGTACTGGATGGAGTAGGGTGGACCCTAATCCACTGTCTAGTGTCCTTAAAAGAGGAGGGAAAGTTTGACACAGACACACAGGGAGAATGCCATATTACTTTGGAGGCAGAGATTAGAGTGATGCATTTACATGCCAGTGAACACCAAGGATTGGCAAAACTCACCAGAAGCTAGGAAGAGGTGGGAAAGTCTCCTTTCCTACAGCTTTTAGAAATAAAATGGTCCTACTGACATCTTGATTTCATATTTCTGTTCTCCAGAGCAGTGAGACAGTACATTTCTGTTGTTTTATCCACTCAGTTCACAACAGTTTGTTACATAAGCCCTGGGAAACTAATAAACTAATAAAATACCTTTAGCACACACTAAAGTCTTGTTAGTTCTGTTTAATCGTTATGTCTGCTTCTTCCTATGAGAACATCACATTGCTTTGTTTTTACATCTTAATATTTTATTATATGGTTGGGTAATTTTCTCTCAGTATTCTTCAATATTTTCTTGACTATTATCACTAGCTTATTATCTTACAGTGTTAGACTCACTTTGACAATATCCAGGGGGCTTTTAAAAAACTTAAAGTGGTTTGATGAGTTTTTCTTAACTTCTTACTCCAATTTTGAAGTAGTATTACTTCAAGAGTAATTATTATTACTTATTCTTAATTATTTCAGTCTTATCTGAAAGAATGACACCTACAATTCCTACATTAGGGAATTTGTTAAGCTTTTCTTATGGCCTGGTATTTGACAGTTTTGGCTTATGTTTTTCTATTAGAAAAGAGGATATATCTTCCCTTGAAGGACACAAACCAGACTCATTAGTGGTAAGCATATGATTTATTTAAATCCTACTTTGTATCTTTATTTCTTATTTCCCCAGTCTAAAGGAAACAATAAAGTGGGTAAATATTTCACAGTATGACTGTGATTTTTGCCAAATATTCAAGTTTTGATTTATGTATTTAGATGTTTTTAATTTAGTGCATAATATTTATGGCATTTATTTTGGATTTTGATTTTTAATGACTACTACTACTACTAGGTCGCTTCAGTCGTGTCCGACTCCGTGCGACCCCATAGACGGCAGCCCACCAGGCTCCCCCGTCCCTGGGATTCTCCAGGCAAGAACACTGGAGTGGATTGCCATTCCCTTCTCCAATGCATGAAAGTGAAAAGTGAAAGAGAAGTTGCTCAGTCATGTCCGACTCTTAGCGACCCCATGGACTGCAGCCTACCAGGCTCCTCCATCCATAGGATTTTTCCAGGCAAAAAATGACTAGGAGACATTTATTTTTGCTTAATGGAAAGCTCCTTGGCTTGAATTTTACTTTGTTTTCTATTAATATCATCAGCATCCTTTTTTTTTTGGTTAATATTTGTTTACCTTTCTCCATTCTTTTATGTAGACTTTCCATTTTACATTGCTTTAATTACTAAAGAAATATAATCTTATTTTGAAAATTCAAACAATGTGGGCACATGTAGAGAAAAATCTGAAAATTTGCAATTCATCAACCATCTACTGCATCTTCCAATGCAATGCTAATTGTCTCCCCTAAGTTACTAATATTACTGATCTGATGCATATTTTTTCAGATAATTTCCTATTTATTTACTATTATATATCACTTTTTCCAGGCAATTATAAAATAAAATCAATAAAGTATTATATATAAACAATAAGCTTACAAGTTTGTATTATAAATAATGAACACACAGATACGAGTTTTTACATGAACAAGTCATTCTGCTCCCACTTTCATGTGGGATGAAGGAGCTAGAGGCAGGCCATTTCTCACCAAAAACAACTCTGACTGCTGCATAAAATACAGAATTATTTTTTAGAAACCAGAGGAGAGTAGTTTAGACAATATGAACTGCAGGGTCCATTTCTTCAGAGAAGTGGGAACCTCTAGGAAATGAACAAACCTCTATAGCTTTTACTCTTTGGACATTTGCTAATTTGAGATATAAACAGCAAGCTGAGAATGTGGACTTCTCACCTACAAAGAACCACTTCTGGGAAGTGAAGTTTTTATATAGACTTGGTGGGGTCTTAAGCACATTATCAGTTGACGGGTGTAGACTTGTGATCGGGGCTTCCCTGGTGGCCCAGATGGTAAAGTGTCTGCCTGCAAATGCAGGAGACCCGGGTTCAGTCCCTGGGTTGGGAAGATCCCCCAGAGAAGGAAATGGCAACCCACTCCAGTACTCTTGCCTGGACAATTCCATTGCTGGAGGAGCCTGGTAGGCTACAGTGCAAAGAGTCAGAAACAACTGAGTGACTTCACTTTTCAAATGCATGGGTAATTTTCCTGTTTTTCAATTCTTTAGAATATATTTCCCAAGGAATGGGATTGATGGACCATATGATAAATTCTATTTTAATTTTTTTGTCACCCTGCTTATTTAACTTACATGCAGAGAATATCATGCGAAATGCTGGGCTGGATGAAGCACAGCTGGAATCAAAATTGCTGGGAGAAATATCATTAACCTCAGATATGCAGATGATACCACTCTTATGGCAGAAAGCAAAGAAGAACTAAAGAGCCTCTTGATGAAACTGAAAGAGGAGAGTGAAAAAAGTTGGCTTAAAACTCAACATTAAGAAAACTAAGATCATGGTATCTGGTCGCATTACTTCATGGCAAATAGATGGGGAAACAATGGAAACAGTGAGAGGCTTTATTTTGGGGGGCTCCAAAATCACTGCAGATGGTGATGGCAACCATGAAATTAAAAAGAGGCTTGCTCCTTGGAAGAAAATCTATGACAAACCTAGAAAGCATATTAAAAAGCAGACCCATGATTTTGCCGACCAAGGTCTATCTAGTCAAAGATATCATTTCTCCAGTAATCATGTATGGATGTGAGAGTTGGACTATAAAGAAAGCTGAGTGCTAAAGAACTGATGCTTTCAAACTGTGGTGTTGGAGAAGACTCTTGAGAGTCCCTTGGACTGCAAGGAGATCCAACCAGTTCATCCTAAAAGAAATCAGTCCTGAATATTCATTGGAAGGACTGATATTGAAGCTGAAACTCAAATACTTTGGCCACCCGATGCGAAGAGCTGACTCATTGGAAAAGACCTTGATGCTGGGAAAGATGGGAGGCAGGAGAAGGGGATGACAGAGGATGAGATGGTTGGATAGCATCACCGATTCAACGGGTATGAGTTTGGGTAAACTCCAGGAGTTGGTATGGACAGGGAAGCCTGGCGTGCTACAGTCCACAGGGTCACGAATAGTTGGCCATGACTGAGTGACTGAATTGAACTGAACTGATACTCTCTTCCATAGTGGCTGCACCAGTTTACATACCCATCAACAATCATAAGTGTTCGAATTTTTCCACATCTTGCCAGCATTGTTATTTTCTGTTTTCTTGAGATTTGTCATCCTGATTGTATATGAGTGATATCTCATTGTGGTTTTGATTTGCCTTTCTCTCATGATTAGTGATATTGAACATCTTTCATTTTGTATCTTATTTGAGAAATGCCTATGCAAATATTTTGCTCATTTTTAAATTGAGTCATTTGTTTGTTTTTGTCATTCAGTTCAGTTGTTCAGTAGCTCAGTCGTGTCTGACTCTTTGCAACCCCAAGAACTGCAACACATCAGGTCTCCCTATCCATCACCAACTCCTGGAGTTTACCCAAACTCATATCCATTGAATTGGTGATGCCATCCAACCATCTCATCCTCTGTCATCCCCTTCTCCTCCCGCCCTCAATCTTTCCCGGCATGAGGGTCTTTTCCAATGAGACAGTTCTTTGCATTAGGTGGCCAAAGTATTGGAGTTTCAGCTTCAACATCAGTCCTTCCTATGAACACCCAGGACTGATCTTTTGAATGAGCTGGTCGGATCTCCCTGCAGTCCAAGGGACTTGCAAGAGTGTTCTCCAACACCACAGTTCGAAAGCATGAATTCTTCTGTGCTCAGCTTTCTTTATAGTTCAACTGTCACATTCATACATGACCACTGGAAAAACCATAGCCTTGACTATACAGACGTTTGTTGACAAAGTTATGTCTCTGCTTTTTAATATGCTGTCTAGGTTGGTCATAACTGCTTCCAAGGAGTGAGTCTTTTAATTTCATGGCTGCAATCACCACCTGCAGTGATTTTGGAGCCCCCCAAAATAAAGTCAGCCACTGTTTCCACTGTTTCCCCATCTATTTCCCATGAAGTGATGGGACCAGATGCCATGATCTTCGTTTTCTGAATGTTGAGCTTTAAGCCAACTTTTTCACTCTCCTCTCTCACTGTTATCAAGAGGCTTTTTAGATCTTCTTCACTTTCTGCCATAAGGGTGGTGTCATCTGCATATCTGAGGTTATTGGTATTTCTCCTGGCAATCTTAATTCCAGCTTTTGCTTCATCCAGCCCAACATTTCTCATGATGTACGCTGCATATAAATTAAATAAGCAGAGTGACAATATACAGCCTTGACTCCTTTTCCTATTTGGAACCAGTGTGTTGTTCCATGTCCAGTTCTAACTGTTGCTTCCTGACGTGTATACAGGTTTCTCAAGAAGCAGGTCAGGTGGTCTGGTATTCCCATCTCTTGCAGAATTTTCCAGTTTATTGTGATCCACATAGTCAAAGGCTTTGGCATAGTCAATAAAGCAGAAATAGATGTTTTTCTGGAACTCTCTTGCTTTTTCCATGATCCAGCGGATGTTGGAAATTTGATCTCTGGTTCCTCTGCCTTTTCTAAAATCAGCTTGAACATCTGGAATTTCATAGTTAACCTCTTGCTGAAGCTTTGCTTGGAGAATTTTGAGCATTACTTTACTTGCGTGTGAGATGAGTACAATTGTGCAGTAGTTTGTGCATTCTTTGGTATTGCCTATTTTTGGAATGGGAATGAAAACTGATCTTTTCCAGTCCTGTGGCCACTGCTGAGTTTTCCAGATTTGCTAGCATATCGAGTGCAACACCCTCACAGCATCATCTTTCAAGATTTGAAATAGCTCAACTGGAATTTCATCACCTCCACCAGCCTTGTTCATAGTGATGCTTCTTAAGGCTCACTTGATTTCACATTCCAGACTGTCTGGCTCTAGGTGAGTGATCATGCCATCGTGATTATCTGGGTTGTGAAGATCATTTTTGTACAGTTCTGTATATTCTTGCCACCTCTTCTTAATATCTTCTGCTTCTGTTAGGTCCATACCATTTCTGTCCTTTATTGAGCCCATCTTTGCATGAAATATTCCCTTGGTATCTCTAATTTTCTTGAAGAGATCTCTAGTCTTTCCCATTCTGTTGTTTTCCTATATTTTTTGTCATTGAGTTGTAGGAATTCTTTATATATTCTGGAAGTTAAACTCCTATAAGATATATATGGTTCACAAAAATTTTCTTGTTCTCTAGGTTGCCTTTTTACTCTATTCACTGTACCCTTTGCTACAGAGAAGATTTTAAGTTTGATATAGTCTTGTCTATTTTTCATTTTGTTGCCTGTGTTTTTGATGTTTGTCCCAGAAATCATTGCTAAATCCAGTGTTGTAAAGCTGTTCCTTGGTGCTTTTTTCCTGGGAGCTTTACAGTTTCAGTTTCTTATGTTTAGATCTTTCATCCATTTTGAATTGATTTTCATATCACATAGTAAGCTCCAGCTTATTCTTTTGCATGTGGATATCCAATTTTCCCATCATCATTTGTTGAAGAAGAGACTATCCTTTCACCATTGTGTAGTCTTGATGCCCTTGTTGAAGATTATTTTACTGTATTTGTATGGATTTATTTCTGAAATCTCTGTTCTGTTTCATTAGTTTATGCTTGTCTTTAAACCAATACCACATTGTTTTGATTACTGTAGATTTGTAATATGTTTTGAAATCAAGTAGTGTGACATCTCTAATTTTGTTCTGCTTTTTTTGGAATTGTTTTGCCCCTTCAGGATCCTTTGAAATTCCATATAAAATTTAGGATGTTTTTTCCTATTTCTGCAGAAAATATCATTGAGATTAAGATAGGGATTGTGCTGAAGCTGTAGATCACTGTGGGTAATATAGATAGTTTAGAATTCATGACCACAGGATGTATATTTATTTATTTGTATCTTTAAGTTCCTTCTACATTGTTTTGTAGTTTTCATTGTACCACTCTTTCATCTCCTTAAGTATTTTCTTATGTATTTTATCCTTTATGGTGCTATTATTATGAATTGATTATTTTCTTAATTACCCTTTCAGATTTTTCATTGTTAGTGTATAGGATGAAAGTCGATGTGTCCTGATTTTTTATTCGGCAGCTTCGCTGAAAGATAATTCATTTAAAGGGCTTCCCTGATAGCTCAGTTGGTAAAAAATCTGCCTGTAATACAGGAGACCCTGGTTTGATTCCTGGGCTGGGAAGATCTGCTGGAGAAGGAATAGGCTACCCACTCCAGTATTCTTGGGCTCCCTGGTGGCTCAGCTGATAAAGAATCTGTGTGTAATGTGGGAGGCCTGGGTTTGATCCCTCGATTGGGAAGATCCCCTGGAGAAGGGAAAGGCTACCCACTCCAGGATTCTGGCCTGCAGAATTCCATGGACTCTGTAGTCCATGGGGTTGCAAGGAATGGAACATGACTGAGGGACTTTAAGAAGAAGAAGAATTCATTTAAAATAATTCTTATTTGTGTATGCACTTAACATATGTTTCAAAAATTTCTTGAAGTATATCTTTGATTATTTCTGTAAATTTGGATATTCTTGCTGTTATTAATATTTAAAATAGTTTATTTTTTTATTTTTTTAAATTTTATTTATTTATTTATTTTTTTGTATTTATTTATTTTTTTACACGAACTCCCAAACATGAACCCCCCTCCCACCTCCCACCCCACATTAAAATAGTTTATAATTTTATTTTTTATTGCTGTTTACCTCAAGGTTTATTCAGAAGAACATTTTAAACTTAACAGTGTCTATAAGTGTGTATATACAAAGGTTATTTTTCAGTCAGTTCAATTCAGTTCCTCCGTTGTGTCCAACTCTTTGTGACCCCATGAACCACAGTACGCCAGGCCTCTCTGTCCATCACCAACTCCCAGAGTGTACTCAAACTCATGCCCATTGAGCCGGTGATGCCATCCAACCATCTCATCCTCTGTCGTCCCCTTCTCCTCCCACCTTGAACCTTTCCCAGCATCAGGGTCTTTTCCAATGAGTCAACTCTTCGCATCAGGTGGCCAAAGTATTGGAGTTTCAGCTTCAACACCAGTCCTTCAATGAATATTCTGGACTAATTTCCTTTAGGATGGACTGGTTTGATCTCCTTGCTGTCCAAGGGACTCTCAAGAGTCTTCTCTAACAACACAGTTCAAAAGCATTAGTTCTTTGGTGCTTAGCTTTCTTTATAGTCCAACTCTCATATCCCTACATGACCACTGGAAAAAACATAGTTTTGACTAGATGGACCTTTGTTGGCAAAGTAATGTCTCTGGTTTTTAATATGCTTTCTAGGTTGGTCATAACTTTTCTTCCAAGGAGTAAGCAACTTTTAATTTCTTGGCTGCAGTCACTATCTGCATTAATTTTGGAGCCCCCAAAACAAAGTCTACTACTGTTTCCACTGTTTCCCCATCTATTTGCCATTAAGTGATGCGACCTGATGCCATGATCTTTGTTTTCTGAATGTTGAGCTTTAAGCCAACTTTTTCACTCTCCTATTTTCAGTTTATCAAGAGGCTCTTTAGTTCTTCTTCACTTTTTGCCATAAGGGTGGTGTCATCTGCATATCTGAGGTTATTGATATTCTCCTAGCTGTCTTGATTCCAGCTTGTGCTTCATCCAGCTCAGCATTTCTCATGATGTACTCTGCATATACGTTAAATAAACACGGTGATAATATACAGCCTTGACGTACTCCTTTTCCTACTTGGAATCAGTCTTTTGTTCCATGTCCAGTTCTGACTGTTGCTTCTGTTGTTCCATGTCCAGTTCTGACTGTTGCTTCCTGACCTGCATACAGATTTCTCAGGAGGCAGGTCAGGTGGTCTGATATTTCCATCTCTTTCAGAATTTTCCACAGTTTATTGTGATCCACACAGTCAAAGGTTTTGGCATAGTCAATAAAACAGTAATATATGTTTTTCTGGAACTCTCTTGGTTTTTCGATCATCCAGACAATGTTGGCAGTTTAATCTCTGATTCTTCTGCCTTTTCTAAAACCAGCGTAAACATCTGGAAGTTCACGGTTCACATATTGTTGAAGCTTTGCCTGGAGAATTTTGAACATTACTTTATTACTTTATTAGCATGTGCTGCTGCCGCCGCTAAGTTGCTTCAGTCGTGTCTGATTCTGCACGACCCCATAGATCACAGCCCACTAGGCTCCTCTGTCCCTGGGATTCTCCAGGCAAGAATACTGGAGTGGGTTGCCATTTCCTTCTCCAATGCGTGAAAGTGAAAAGTGAAAATGAAGTCGCTCAGTCATGTCTGACTCTTAGTGACCCCATGGACTGCAGCCTACCAGGCTCTTCTGTCCGTAGGATTTTCCAGGCAAGAGTACTGGAGTGAATTGCCATTGTCTTCTCCGTACTAGAGAGTGAGATAAGTGAAATTGTGCGGCAGTTTGAGCATTCTTTGGCATTGCCTTTCTTTGGGATTGGAATGAAAACTGATCTTTTCCATTCCTGTGGACACTGCTGAGTTTTTCAAATTTGCTGGCATATTGAGTGCAGCACTTTCACAGCATCATCTTTCAGGATATGATGGAATTCCATCACCTCCACTAGCTTTGTTCATATTTTTACAAGTTCTTATTTTATTACCTTATTGTTAATTAATATAACTTGATCTGCATTTTTGCATTTTTTTACTTTTTCTAAAATGTGGGCAAATTTTCCTTGAGGTAAGAATTTTATTCTGTAAATACAGAATTCTGCAACTGGATATTGAGTAAAGGTTTTTATTTATGTAATTCAAATGTTCTATATCAGTATTTGTTTTTTGTTTCCTTTATCTATTGATTTCTGAGTCATGCTGAAGGTATTTACAATGCTTTTGAAATTGGCTATTTATTATTTCTAACAGTCTTTGCTTTACATATTTTCATTCTCTTTTGTTTAAAGAAAGGTTAATGATTTCTTTAAGTGTTTTTAGTTTCTGCCTTTTATCCAATACCTAGGAATGTTATTTTGTGCTAGTAGAAAGTACAATAGATAGACTGTCAAATAATGCAACTTTTAGACTGAGAAATAAAAAGAGCTATATTGACTATTCTTCCTAGTTATATTTTTCTTTTTTTTTTTTTCTTTTGCTGGTTGTGGATTTGCTGTTTCCTCAGCTTTGATTTTTCTTTCATCTCCAGACTTAACGTCCAATGTAGTAATGTCATCTTCCTGTAGCTGCAACCGACCTAACTGGATTGTTTTCTTGTCAACTTAATGAACCTGAATACTGCATTTCCCCTAACTCCCTACCCTGTGTGATTCTGAGTTAGAATTAGTCAAAAGAGGAAATTTTCATGAAATTTTTGAAAGTAAAAGTAAAATTGTAACTATTACTTTCTTAAGGTAGGCAGATATGGTTTTTTAAAAAAATAGCTGCAGAAATGCCCAGAGGGATCTGGATTGTCCTCATTCTTTTCTGCTTGGTGTTTAGTTCTTCTTTCCAACTGCTGACCTTGCTGACCAATGGTCCCAGCATCAGAGGCTTGGCTGTAGACCCACAGAGGTATAAAATATACAGAGGCAACATACTCCCGTAGCCCTCTCCTTGAGCTCCCCTTTGCAGTATCACCTGTTGCTCTTGCACTTGAATTTCTTGGTTTCCCTGGAAACTCCAACTCGTCCACCTGTTTTAGAACTAATTAGTGATTTTTCTCTGATTCTCTAGCTTTCTCTTCTGGATTTCCACTTAATCTAGCAACACTTATAATTGTCGCTCTGTTTCCCTAATCAGACTCTTATTGCTTTGCACGCAGATTCCTGATATTTCTGCAGCTTAGTTCTCTTATGGCCTTACCTTGGAATGAATGCCTGAGATTGCTATTCTGTATGCCAAGTGAAGCATGACTAGCTTGAAAGTGAAAGTCAGTCACGTCCAGCTCTTTGTGACCCCATGGACTATACAGTCCACGGAGTTCTCCAGGCTACAATACTGGAGTGGGTAGGTGTTCCCTTCTTCAGGGGATCTTTCCAACCCTGGGATCGAACCCAGGTCTCCTGCATCATAGGCAGATTCTTTACCAGCTGAGCCACAAGGAAAGCCCTTAGTTACTTCGTGAAGTGAAGTCGCTCAGTCGTATCTGACTCTTTGCGACCCCATGGACTAGCCTACCAGGCTCCTCCCTCCATGGGATTCTCCAGGCAAGAGTACTGGAGTGGGTTGCCATTTCCTTCTCCAGGAGATCTTCCCGACCCAGGGATCGAACCCTGGTCTCCTGCATTCCAGGCAGACACTGTAACCTCTGAGCCACCAGGAAAGTCCTAGTTACTTCATAAATGGCCTTTTTTTTTTTTAGTTCCCAGTTTATTTATTTATATTTTTACTTTATTTTACTTTACAGTTCTGTGTTGGTTTTGGCATACATTGACATGAATCTGCCACGGGTGTACATGTAAAACATGAAATGGTCTTTTATAATTTTAATTTTTTTCTTCCTGTGCTTGTTGACATTTTGCTTGCAGGTTCTTAAAACCTTCTTAGGGAAAATTGCTTCTTTCTTCTTCTGCATATGTATTGGAATGCATACATCTCTGTTCCTTTTTTTCTTGTGTCTCTTAAAAAAAAAAAAAAAACCTTCCCTAATTAAAAAGAAATCTGTGGTCTAGTGGCATTGCCCTGATTTCTAATACTCTTCTGAATATCTTCTGTTTTTAAATTTCCCTGTCCTGTGCTTCAAAACCTTTTCTATTAATAATTTGAACTGTATTTATTATATAGTTAGATTTTATTTTTAATATATAAAAGAAATTTTTGTCAGTTAATAGAATGAATTATTTCATTTACCTTTATTGGGGAATCTGACATATTTTATCTTTTAATTTTATATATTATTAAAAATATTTTCTTGCTATTTTTTGTTCCTTTTTCTCTGTTAATCATGCTGTATGATTTTGTATCGCTAGGGATAATATAAACAATGAAACCATATTTTTTATTCATCTTTTTTTCCTAGAAAAGAGCATAATAGTTTTATTAATTAATTTGTGACATATCTCCATCATGCTCTTCTTTACCTCTTTGGCTCCTTACTCATTTTTTTCTTTGAAAGACCTAATTTTTAAAAAAGTTTTAGATTTATGACAAACTGAGTAAAAGATACAGAGATTTCCCATATATCCCTTGCCCCCTAACATACATACGTACATAGCCTCCCACATTATCAGCATCCTTTACCAGGGTGGAACATTTATTACAATTGACGAACGTACATTTGATATATTATAATCACCCAAAGTCCATACTTTACATTCGGGTTCACTCTTGGCATTGTGCATTCTGTGGGTTTGAACACCTTTATAATGACATGTATTTAACATTTTAGTATTACACAAAATAATTTCAGTGCTGTAAAAGTACTCTGTGCTCTACCTAATCTTTCTTCCCCACACTCAGCCCCTGGCATACTGATCTTTTTACTGTCTCCATAGATATTTTGCCTCTTCCAGAATGTCATATAGCTGGAATCATACAGTATATAACCTTTGCCTAGGTTGACTTCTTTATATTAGTAGTAGGCATTTATGGCCCCTCCATATCTTTTCACAGCTTGATGGTAGTTCTTTTCTTTTTAGCACTGAGTAACATTCCATTGCCTGAATGTTCTATGCTTTACTTATCTATTCACCTACTAAAAGACATCCTTTTGGTAGCCTATCCCTTCTCCGGAGGATCTTCCCAACTCAGGAATCTAACTGGGGTCTCCTGCATTGCAGGCAGATTCTTTACCAGCTGAGCTACCAGGGAAGCCCTTGGTCAGGTCCACACTGTGGCAGTTTTGAATAAAGCTTCTTGAAACATCCATGTACAAGTTTTTAGGTGGATATATGTTTTCATCTTTGGAAAAATACCAAGAAGCACAATTGCTGGATCTTATGGTAAAAATATTTCAGTTTTGTAGGAAATCACCAACTGTCTTCCAAAATGGCTGTAACATGTATTCCCACCAGCAGTGAATGAGAGTTCCTGTTGCTCCATATCCTCACCAGCATTTGGTGTTGTCAGTGTTTTGAATGTTGGTTGTTCTAATAGGTGTATAGTGGATTCTCATTGTTTAAGTTTGCCTTTCCTTGGTGATATATGACGTTGAGCATCTTTTCTTGTGCTTATTTGCTATCTTAATATCTTTTTTGGTGAGGTGTCTGTTAAGGTCTTTGACTTATTTATTAATCTGATTGTTTTCTTATTGTTGAATTTTAAGAGTCATTTGTATATTTTGGGTGTGAATTGTTTATCAGGTATGTGTTTTGTAAAGATGTTCTGCCAATCTGTGGCTTGTCTCTTTATTCTCTAAACAGTGACTCTCAGAGCAAAGGTTTTTAATTTTAATGAAAAGTTTTTAATTTTAATGAAGTCTCAATTCAGTTAAGTTGCTCAGTTAAGTCCGACTCTTTGTGACCCCACGGGCCACAGCATGTTAGGCCTCCCTGTCCATCATCAGCTCCTGGAGTTTACCCAAACTCATGTCCATTGAGTCGGTGATGCCATGCAACCATCTCAACCTCTATCACCGCCTTCTCTTTCTGCCTTCAGTCTTTCCCAGCATCAGAGTTTTTTCCAGTGAGTCAGCTCTTCACATCAAGTGGCCAAAGTACTGGAGTTTCAGTTTCAACATCAGTCCTTCCAATGAACACTCAGGACTGATCTTCTTTAGGATGGACTGGTTGGATCTCCTTGCAGTCCAAGGGACTCTCAAGAGCCTTCTCGAACACCACAGTTCAAAAGCATCAATTTTTCTGTGCTCAGCTTTCTTTATAGTCCAAGTCTCACATCCATACACGACTAATGGAAAAACTGTAGCATTGACTAAACACTTTTTGTTGGCAAAATAATGTCTATGCTTTTTAATATGCTGTCTAGGTTGGTCATAGCTTTCCTTCCAAGGAGTAAGCATCTTTTAATTTCATGGCTACAGTCACCATCTGCAGTGATTTTGGAGCCCCTCAAAAATAAAGTCAGCCACTGTTTCCCCATCTATTTGCCATTAAGTGATGGTACCGGATACTATGATCTTTGTTTTCTGGATGTTGAGCTTTAAGCCAACTTTTTCACTCTCCTCTTTCACTTTTATCAAGAGGCTCTTTAGTTCTTCATTTTCTGCCATAAGGGTTGTGTCATCTGCATATCTGAGGTTATTGATATTTCTCCTGGCAATCTTGATTCCAGCTGTGCTTCATCCAGCCTTGTGTACTGTGCATATAAGTTAAATAAGTGGGGTGACAATATACAGCCTTGACATACTCCTTTTCCTATTTGGAACCAGTCTGTTGTTCCATGTCCATTTCTAACTGTTGTTTCCTAACCTGCATACAGATTTAATGAAGTCTAGTTTCTCAATTATTTCTTCTTGAAGTTATATCTAGAAAGTAGCCAACAAATTCAAGATTATCTAGGTTTTCTGTTGTATTGATTCATCCTTTTTAAAATAAGACATATGAAATGTTTTTATATTTTCCTTACTTTCTAGTTCTTCTACCTTTTTTGTGATATTAGAAAATTCTGTATTTAAAAAATATACTTTATTCTCTTTGAAATTAATTTCCTGCAGTATATATTCAGTTCAGTTCATTTCATTTGCTCAATTGTGTCCGACTCTTTGTGACCCCATGAATCGCAGCACTCCAGGTCTCCCTGTCCATCACCAAATCCTGGAGTTCACTCAGACTCGTGTCCATTGAGTCAGTGATGCCATCCAGCCATCTCATCCTTGGTCGTCCCCTTCTCCCCCTGCCCCCAATCCCTCCCAGCATCAGAGTCTTTTCCAATGAGTCAACTCTTCTCATGAGGTGGCCAAAGTACTGTAGTTTCAGCTTCAGCATCATTCCCCCCACAGAAATCCCAGGGCTGATCTCCTTTTGACTGGTTGGATCTCCTTGCAGTCCAAGGAACTCTCAAGAGTCTTCTCCAACACCACAGTTCAAAAGCATCAATTCTTCGGCCCTAAGCTTTCTTTACAGTCCAACTCTCACATCCATATATGACCACTGGAAAAACCATAGCCTTGACTAGATGGACCTTAGTCGGCAAAGTAATGTCTCTGCTTTTCAATATGCTATCTAGGTTGGTCATAACTTTTCTTCCAAGGAGTAAGCATCTTATAATTTCATGGCTGCAGTCACCATCTGCAGTGATTTTGGAGCCCCAAAAAATAAAGTCTGACACTCTTTCCACTGTTTTCCCATCTATTTCCCATGAATGATGGGACCAGATGCCATGATCTTCGTTTTCTGAATGTTGAGCTTTAAGCCAACTTTTTCACTCTCCACTTTCACTTTCATCAAGAGGCTTTTTAGCTCCTCTTCACTTTCTGCCATAAGGGTGGTGTCATCTGCATATCTGAGGTTATTGATATTCCTCCCGGCAATCTTGATTCCAGCTTGTGCTTCTTCCAGCCCAGCGTTTCTCATGATGTACTCTGCACAGAAGTTAAATAAGCAGGATGATAATATACAGCCTTGACGTACTCCTTTTCCTATTTGGAACCAGTCTGTTGTTCCATTTCCAGTTCTAACTGTTCCTTCCTGACCTGCATGTAGGTTTCTCAGGAGGGAGGTCAGGTGGTCTGGTATTCCCATCTCTTTCAGAATTTTCCACAGTTTATTGTAATCCACACAGTTTTACCTCAGTTATCTAGAAGTTAATACCATATTTAATCATTTAGAAGATGCATTTTCTTTGCATTATAACATCTTTGAAATCAGGATCTAAAGTTTGGGAGGCTTTCTCTTCCCCTTTTTAGGGAATGTATATGTATGGAATACTGAGAAAATGCTTGTACATCTGAAAAGGTTTTCTGCTGTTCTCATATATAAGTAGCTTTACTGAGTGCAGAACTCTTAGGTCATAATATTCATTCTCAAAATTGTATTGATTTCACCTGTCATTTTATAGGAAAATTTTGGTGTCAATAAGCACCCTCCCCCGACAACATGTAGAGTATTTCTTATCCCTTGTTCCCCATAATTTTCTTTATACCTGAAATGTATAAAGGAAATATTTAGAGCCTGATCAATGTATATTTTATTAATTTTCCCCATACTTGGAACAAACCCTTTGATCTAAAGAATTAGTCCTTCTTTCAGACCAGGGATCTTTTCTTCTGCTTCTTTGACTGTTGCCTTCATCCACTTAATTTATTCATATTTGTCATATGTGTTGTATCTCCCCTGATATGTCATTTATTCCTTTTTTCCTTTTGCTCATTTTCTCATTATCTGTAATTCTTCTGGGTCAGTGGGGAAAATGTTTATCTTCTAATTTAGTCTTCTAAAACTTGTAATTTTCTGTTATTTCCATCACTGTAATTTTAATGACTATAGTCATATAATTAAATTTTTTTAAATTGAAGAACAGTTGATTTACAATATTGTTTCCTGTGCACAGCAAGGTGATTCAGTTGTATATATACTTTTTTCCAGATTATTTTCCATTATGGATTATTGTAAAATATTGAATATAGCTATACAGTTCAGTTCAGTCACTCAGTCATGTCCAGCTCTTTGTGACCCCCATGGACTGCAGCATGCCAGCCTTACCTGTCTATCACCAGCTCCAGGAGCTTACTCAAATTCACGTGCATCGAGTCGGTGATGCCATCCAGCCATCTCATCCTCTGTTGAATACAATATATCCTTATTGCTTATCTATATTTAATAACCCCATGCTGCTAATATTTCCCTCCTCCCTCTCCCTTTCTCCTTTGGTAACCGCAAGTTTGTTTTCTATGTATCTAAATCTGTTTCTGTTTCGTATATAGATTTATTTGTGTTAGTTTTTAGAATCCACATGTAAATGAGTTCATATAACATTTGTCTTTCTCTCTCTGGCTTACTTCACTTAGTATAATATCCTCTAGGTTCATCTATGTTGCTATAAATGGCAATATTCTATTCTTTTTGGTGGCTGAATAATATTCCATTGTATATACATATATGTGTGTGTGTGTATGTATGTGTATATATATACACACACATCTTAAACCAATCATCTGTTGTTGGGCACTTGGGCTATTTCTATGTCTTGGCTGTTATACATAGTGCTACTTCATCATGTAATTTTTAAACTGGAAGTAAAATTCACTGATCTCATGTTGTTTTCATTTCTTAGACTATTTTTCTGAATTTCTTTGACATAACTCAGAGAGATATACACATATTTTTTATTTCTTTCAGTAGATCTGTTCCTTTAGGGATATTTGAAGTGATTTATACATATGCATACATATGAATATGCCTTAATTTCTGTCTTTGTTTACCCTTCTTTTCAACTACCTTTTTTTTTTAATACCTGGAGATTTTTAAGGTTGTTTGTTCTTATGGGAAGATGATTTCTACCTAAAACAAGTGTTAAGAGTTGAAGTGAGCTTTACAAAAGATGATGTGGATCCATGGTTGAATATTTCTGGCCGAGCTGATGGGTGAAGGGACGGTGTATATCTGCCATGATTTTGTTTTAGCAGATTGCACGCCCATTTCACTCCTGTGGAAAGTGAGGAGCTTGCAACAGAAGCAGCTATTTGGCAGAGAGTCTGTATTACATGCCTAAGCATTTCGTTTACATGTTTGTTCTTGTGGGCCAAGTTAGTTGGAGCCAGTTGTTCCCCATTCTCAACTGCAAACATTCCCTGACTGGCCTTCTGCAGTGGTGGGCTGTGGAGCTCTTCCCCAGAGGTTCAGGTAGGATTTGATTCACTGGCTTCCCTCCTGCCATAATCTCCATTCCTGCCTCCATGAAATCAGTTTCATTTGTCTAATCCCACAGTGTTTGAAAATAAAGTATTATTGTTGAAATGATATTATGACCTCCTAGTATACTAATTTAAGGATAATATTAATTCCAGTAAGTTGATTTGGAATGTTTATTTCAAAGAGGTCTCATTATTATGTGGTCACATTTTTCATCCCCCTAGAGAAAACTATTATCTCTTTTAAGCCAATTTATTGTCTGCTGTTAAGGCCAATGAATTTCCTATTGTTTCTTATTTGATGCCACTCAACCAAGAAAATAAACTTAAACAATGGCAAAATTTTCTCTTTTTCCAAGTGCTTCCCAAATGCCTTATGAAATTCCCATTCTTTCATTCAATAAATATTTATTAAATGCTAATATTTCCTATGTCTAGGGCACGTGTGTTATCAGACAGATTTATTTTCAACTAGGTGTTTAGATGTTTGATATGATTCTTTCAACCTGATTCTCCATGACTCAGTCACAAAAGCTTAGAAAACAGGGAGAATTCTTTATGCATCTTTAGAAAATGCACATTTATAGAAGTTATTTTAAGCAAAGTAAAATGGCAAGGTCTGGGCATACTCTACTACTTAGCAAAAATAAGCTCAATATCTTCGAGATAGCAAAATATAATAGCTTTTCATGGACATATTTCAGGAAATGATATCTTTGGTTGGAAATGATTTGAAAATTAGCCTGTGTCACCATGAATTGTTTTAAATCAATTTAGAAGACGGCAGACAGAATGATGAAGTAGGCAAAAGGCAAGCACTGGAACCAGAAAGACCAGGTTCAAATTCTCTATTTGTCATTTTTTTCTGAGCCCTTGCATAAATCTCTTAAACTCTCAGTTATCCTGTCTGTAAAATGGGAGTATTACTCTCTCCCTCCCAGAGCTCTGAAGCAGTAACTGAAGCACTGCCTTGGAGGCTCCTGTAGGATTTTCTCACCAATAGCAACATTAAAGGGGCATCTTTCTTCCAGACCCTACCTTTTCCCTCCCTCAAGAGTCATCTATTTACTAATCATTGCATTCCTGAAACTTCCAGGAAGTGAGTTTCCTCTGATACTTGAATTTCATTTTTAATGAATAAGACTGTCTCATTGCTTGGTTCCTTGCTGTGTGAGGCCATTGGTAGAGCTCTGACAGTGTTTTTTGTGAGCCAGTATCTATTTATATTAATGGATAATTCTTTCATAAGCACCTCATCCTGTAACAGTTGATCTTAAAATAACCATACATATGTACTTACCTATATGAAGGCTGTGACATATGACATATGCTCAAATTAATTTAAGGCAATATTGTGAGTCATCAGTCACTTGAAAGTCCATTTATATAACATCTCTTCTAACCTCTTGTGCTAATAAATGTTCTTGGCATATTTAGTAAGACTCATGTCAAGGAAGAAAAAAGAGAGCTCTGTCCACTGAACTGATGAACTGACACACTCTTGTTCTTCCTATTATTTCATGATTTTAGACTTTTAAGAAAGTTAGGTAGGAGAGAGTAGGGAATGGTTAGGTCTGTTCTTACTTTGGTGTGAAGTCCAGGCAGCCCAGGAGAGAGGCAGGGTGTGAATGCAGATGTTTTCAAGTTGTTTTGTCACTTATAAGGCCTTGAATAAGTTGTTTCACTACTTTAAGCTACAGTGTTCTATCTGCAAAAGAAAGATAATAAGAAAGATAATGAAAAAATATCTTTTCCCTTAGGGTTTTGATAATTAAACAAGAAAATACATAATTAACATTTTCTATTATTTTTAGTGTTAATCCAGTCCTTTGAATGGCACACCAAAAATAAGGCATTTTTTTAAACCGATGAATCATATGTTTTTATTGAACAAAGGAGACTATAGGAGGCATTGTGAGAGAAGAAAGTCAGTTCTTTGTACTGACGCTCAGTGTCTCGTGCCACTCATATATTGTGGTCCAAACATTTTCATTTTCAAGTATATAAAAGGACATCACTGAAAAGGAAGAATGGGCTTCTTTTCATTGCCTAGAAAATTGATGTAACTTGTGATTGTTACACTGGAATAGCCTCTTCAGTTTGGAGTAATTCAGTCTTGATCATCTCTTTTGGAGTTTGTGAAAGATACGTATTTCTTAGGTTTTGTTTTTAGTCAATATTTAATTCAATGAAATGTTGCCCCATCAATGATCTTTGAAACAGGATACTTCCAAGCTGGAATTCAGAGTTGTTCTTTAAAAATTCATCCTTTTACCTGTTAGTACAGCTGTTGCATTCCGTTGAGGAGTTCCTGGTGAGAACATTTTCTTTGTTAGGCTGAATCCCCTTCTTTTTAGCTCTGCTTTAAAGTTTTAAAGAGAAGAATCTAGTTGACATTCAGTGTTGTTATAGAAATACACTGAGAAAGAAAAATGTCCTCTCATGAAAAAGGTGTGGATGAAAATATTTCTCCAGACAATTTGGTGAAAATAGGATTATTTGTATTGATGTCCTAAATAAAAGGCCATTCTGAAAATGTTCCTTTCTTTATTTCCTGCCAGCCATTCCTCTGTTTTGTATTCATTTAAATATCCATCAGCAAATACTTGCTAAGCAACCAGCACATACTAGGTCCAGTTTATCTCTTAGTTTTTGTTTTGCTTGTTAAGATGTTCAGAATATAGGTCTGTCACTTGGTTAGGGAGTTAAAACAGACCTTTATATAGGCAATATTTAAAACCCAAAGGAGCACTGCATAATCAGAATAAGAGTTCACATGTATTGAGTGTCTACTATGGGCCAAGAATTCTGTGATTTACAACTACCAGCTCATCTAAATCTCACACTTTTTATATCAATGGTGTAGACTATGAAATCAATGCATATGGATTTAGTAATTTATTAGCAATTTGGTACTGGAAATAAAATTTGAACCAGTCTCTCCTCTGGGCTTTCTTAACCACCAAATAATGCATATAAAATATATTCATAATTATCAGGTACTTAGAAGATATCACACCATGAAGACTGTTACTGATATCTAGAGGGTAACCATACAGTCCAGCATTGTTAGCAGAGCCTGTCACTGTGGATCGTGAGTCTGACATAAGCCCAGTTGAAAACAAACCCAACCCAATGTGGGAATGGGAATATATATGTATATACATATATATAGACATATATATATGTGTGTGTGTATATATATATATATATATAAAACTATTCAAAAATATTTTAGAACAGTTTAGGTTTACAAAAAATGGTCAAAAAGTAGTTTCCATTGTATCTCTTCTTCCTCATACTCCTCCCACTCCAATGTTTCCTTTTGATTAACATCTTGCATTGGTGTGGTACATTTGTTATAACTAATGAACAGAAGGTACATTATTATTAACGAAAGTCTCTGGTTTATGTTAGGGAATTACTCTGTGTTGTACATTTTATGGATTTTGACAAACTAGCAATACCATCCACCGTTAGAGAGTCATACAAGAGTGTCACTGCCCTAAAAATCACCTGCGCTCCACCTGTACATCCCTTCCTTCCCCTCCCCAGCCCTTGGGACCACAGGCCTTTTTACCATTTTACCTCTTCCAGAATGTCATATAGTTAGGATCATGTAGTATGTAGGCTTTTCAGACTGCCTGCTTTCTGTTAGTAACATGCATTTAAGATTCCTTTGTATATTTTCATGGCTTAAGTACATATTTTTATTGATGAATAATATTCCACTGTATGGATGGACCTATTATTTTTATGGGCTCCAAAATCACGGCAGATGGTGACTGCAGCCATGAAATTAAAAGACACTTACTCCTTGGAAAGAAAGTTATGACCAACCTAGGTAGCATATTGAAAAGCAGAGACATTACTTTGTCAACAAAGGTCCATCTAATCAAGGCTATGGTTTTTCCAGTCATCATGTATGGATGTGAGAGTTAGACTGTGAAGAAAGCTGAGTGCCAAAGAATTGATGCTTTTGAACTGTGGTGTTGGAGAAGACTCTTGAGAGTCCCTTGGACTACAGGGAGATCCAACCAGTCCATTCTGAAGGGGATCAGCCCTGGGATTTCTTTGGAAGGACTGATGCTAAAGCTGAAACTCCAGTACTTTGGCCACCTCATGAGAAGAGTTGACTCATTGGAAAAGACTCTGATGCTGGAAGGGATTGGGGGCAGGAGGAAAAGGGGACGACCAAGGATGAGATGGCTGGATGGCATCACCGACTCGATGGACATGAGTCTGAGTGAACTCCAGGAGTTGGTGATGACAGGGAGGCCTGGCGTGCTGCGATTCATGGGGTAGCAAATAGTTGGACACGACTGAGTGACTGAACTGAACTGAACTGAAGTATTTTTCTTCATTCACCTATCTAAGAACATCTTTGTTGTTTCCACATTTTGGCAGTTATGAATAAAGCTGCATTGACATAAAGGTTTTTGTGTGGACAGAAGTTTTCATATCATCTGGGTAAATACCAAGGAGCATGTTTTCTGAATTACACATAAAGATTATGTTTAGCTTTGTAATAAACCCCCAAACTGTCTTTCAGTGTGACTGTACCATTTTTCAGGCTCATCAACAATGAGTGTTTCTATTACTTTACATCCACATTTGGTATTATTGATGTTCCAGGTTTTGGTTATTGTAGTAGACGTGGAGTGGTATCTAGTTGTTTTAACATGCAATTGCTTAAAGCCCATAAGATGTTGGCATCTTTTCGTATGCTTATTTTCCATCTGTAAATCTTCTTTGATGAAGTATCTGTTAAGATATTTTGTCCACTTTTTAACTGTTTTCTTACTGTTGAGTTTTAAGAGTTATTCATATATTTTGATATGGATCTTTTATCAGTATATGTTTTGCAAAAATTTTCTGCCAGTCTGTGGCTTATCTATTCATACTCTTAACAATGTCTTTCAGAGAGCAAAAGCTTTTAATTTTAATAAAGTTCAACTTATCAGTGATTTCTCTCATGGATCATGCCCTTGCTGTTTTATCTAAAAAGTCATCTCCATACCCAAGGTTATCTAGGTTTTGACTTGTGTTATTATCTCAGAACTTTGTAGTTTTTCTTTCTGCATTTAGGCCTACGATTTATTTTGAGTTCATTTTTTGTGTGTGACAGATACGGTCTAAATTAATTTTTTCCCTGTAGATTTCTAGTCATTTTGTACCATCTATTAAAAGACTGAACTGTATGGAAAGCGTAACATGAAAACTTACATTACCATAATTAAAATAGATAGCCAATGGGAATTTGCTGTATGGCTCAGGGGAAAGAAAAAGACTGTCTTTTCAAGGTAGAAAGGTAGTCTTTCTCCATTGTACTCCCTTTATTCCTTTGTCAGAGATCAGATGACCATGTGTGTGTAGGTCTATTTCTCATCTCAGCTCTCTGTTCTGTTTTTTGATCTCTGTTAACTCGCCAGTGTCACACTGTGTTGATCACTGTAGCTTTCCTGTAAATTGTGAAGTGGGATAGTGTCATGCTTATTGATGTTCTGGCCCACTATTTTGTTTGCTATGTCGCGCCTTTCCATACAAACTTTTGAATCAGTTTGTTGATAGTCACAATACTATTTGCTGGAATTTTGACTCAGATTGTGTTGAACTAACAGGTCACATTGGGAGGACTGATATCATAACAATATTGTGACTTCCTCCTCATAAACATGAAGAATTTATCCATTTGTATATGTATGTTCTTTGATTTCTTCATTCAAATCTTGTGACTTGTGTATCTTTACACAAACGCACTACTTACACTGTATAGATCCTAAAAGAAATATAAAGCTATAGGGAGTAAAAATCAGCAAATATAATCTTTTATATTAACAAATGGAGAAACAGAATTCCAGAAAGAAAATGAGACTTTCACAGACATGAACATAAACAGAAGGAGAACCGGTGCTCAAGTTTTCCGACTTATAGTCCTTTCCAGGGGATTTTCTTTCATCATGACATTATGTGGCTTCTTTAGTATTAGTTATCTACTGCTGCCTAGCACATTACCTCAAAATCTGGTAGTTTAAAACAATGAATATTTATCATCTCACAGTTTCTGTGGGTCAGAAATCTGAATGGCTAAGCTAAGTGCTGCTGGCTTAGAAGATTTCAGTAAGACGTGGCCTCACTGAAGTGTCAACTGGAGGCAGATCCACTTCTAAGCTCATTCATGTGTTTGGTGATTAACTACAAGTCCTTGTCCCATGGACCACCCCAAAGGGCTGCGGGAGTCCTTCAGGGAAACTGCTGAGAAGGAGAGACACAGACACAGAATCACAAAGGTAGTGAGAGAGAGACAGAGGGAGGGAGGGCGAGAAAGAGAATATGCAAGACAGAGGCTCAAAAGTGACATCTAATCGCTCTATCATATTCTGTTACAACTGGGTGACTGAATAACACCCACACACTCAAGGAAGGGGATTCCACAAAGGTGTGGATACCAGGAGGCAGGAATTATTAGGGGCCATCTTTAAGACTCTACTCCTACCCTAGATTCTAGCTTCAGCCTTTCTGGGGCCAAGTAATCAAGAACCAAGAACTGATGATGGAATTCCTCCTTGTTTGCATCCTTCCTTTACTCAGAGAGGAGAGAGGCTGCTGGTCATAGAAGGGGTGGGGGACTCATCCTTTTACATAGTAACACAGTTAGATCTTGCACAAAGTTACCATAAATCTCTGATCTTAGGGTACACCAATACAATTAAGTCTGTTCTTCTCTCCACATATAGACCTGGCCTTATCAAGCTGTCTCACCTGATAATTTTTTTTTTTTTAAGGAAAAAAGAACCTGTCCAAGATGAGAAGAGAATTTAAAATTTTAATGACCTTTCATGTAAGTTGATTTTCTGAAACACTTTTTTCACATGGTTCTTAGCATACATCTGTATTCATATATATAGAAAAATATGAATATTAAGCTGAAGAAAACTAAATTAGAAACACCATAAAAAGCAAAAAGATATACACACATATGTTGTTTTTGTCTCTTTAAAAAATTCAGATGTTATTTTATTATTAAAAATAATTTGACCATGCCCGTGGCATGTGGGATCTTAGTTCCTGAACCAGGGATGGAACCCACCCCTCCTGCATTGGAAGCATGGGGTATTAACTACTGGATCGTCAGGAAAGTCCAATAATATAATAATTTTAAAACAGCCACACGAGCAAAGCAATACTGTTGTTCTATACATGACAGAGGGAGATCTAAGAATTGCTCGATATCATGCATATACAGTTGAACCCCATCCTTGATTATTTGGCACCATAATTAGATTCAGGTAATATATACGCCTCTGAACCAAACAGCAAAAACAAGGAGAAAGCCTGAAGGATGGGAAGGAAACTTCATGTGACTTCATCTCATCATTAGACACCACATCTTAGGCCACTAACTTTTAAAAGATTCCCTTTTATAAAGACTGCTGGAGGGAGAGAGGAAAATGTCATTTAACCCAGGGCTTAGAATAAGTACTGTGAATCTTTAAAACTTGGGTGTAGATATTAAACTCTGGAAAGAATTGTAACTTAAAAACTTCAGGCTTTTTCTCAGATTCTCTTTTCCTGTAATTTGTGGAAAGAGTTATTATGTAGATGTTCTTTGCACAGAAAGATCACTGTGATATAGCTTGAGTTTTTTCAGAGATAAAGCAAATTTGAAAATTAAGACATTCAAGATGATATGGGCCCAAAACCTCAATGATTCTCCATAGTAAGGTAAAAACAATGTTTCCATTTTAGCTGGCATTTCATTGTACCATATTATATTTCTCTTAGGTCAAATATATTTTCCACATTAAGATTTATATTTATTAATCTCTCAAAAACATTTATAATATTTGAGAGATGGGTATGAGTTCTTGTCTCATAGTTGGGGAAAGGTCAAAGAGAAAGACAGAGATGATCAAAGGTATGGTAGCATCTAAATGCTGTTAGAGGAATCCTGAAAGGAATTGGATTGACTGAATTGTAGAAGTACCATGTACAGAATTTTCCAGAATGAGTAATCCCGACTTTGGAAATTATATGGATGCTGTCTGTTGTGCTAATGTCTAGAGATGCAGTGATCTAGATATCAAGGCCTAATTTCTGTGGGACTTATTGGGGATTGTCCTGAAATGAACAGGATTCCCTGGTGTCAGTAACTCCTGGAAGAAAGGCTACCTTTCCATGAATACAAAGATCTAGATACACTTTCTCATTCTTAACTACTAGAAAACTCAACAAAATATATGAAATGATTTTATTTGACAGTGTACAATGGTGCAGAACTGTGATTTCTGAAAGAAGACAAACAAATGAACTCTACAATCACCCTAACTCTACGCTTGGCAGAATTTTCAAACCAAGGCACAGGAAATGGGACTACAAACATAGACCAGTCATGTTGAATTGGAGACAACAGAGACTAGAGTTCAGAAAGGCCAGTGAGGCTGGGTAGAATTTGCAAAGCAGAAGACCTTGAAAAGGTACATATGCTGAGAAATAGCTTCAGAAATATGCATGTTTCTGTCCTTGAGTCTTTGGCTGAATATCAACCTGCACATGAAAGAATGACATTTACAAACCTGGATAAAGAACAGCTTCTGAGGAAAGAATAATTACTGGGCTGGGGGTACAGGTTGTATGTCAAACAAATCCCAGAATTTATACAGGACTTGGAATAATTTAAATCTCCAAGTCTAAATAAGAGACTAGAATGAATATACAGAAGATTCATTAAAGAATCCTAAAGGGAAAACTAGTCTAGACTCATAATCTAAGCTTGAAAATAAAACTCAAAATGATCAAACTAACATGCACATTATTTAACCACACACAGGAACAAAACCTAACAGTCTTTAATGAAATGTAACAAAATCCAGCTTTGCAAAAATTAAAATCACACTATCCAAGATCCAATTAAAACAACAAATTGCTGAGCATGACAAGAAGCAAAAAAAAAATTAAAACATAGCCAGGATAAAGATTGGTCAAGGGACTTCCCTGGTGGTCCAACAGTAAAGACTCTGTTTCCATTGCAGGGAGTGTGGGGTTGATCCCTAATTGGGGAACTAAGAACTCATGTGGTATGGCCAAAAAAATAAAAACAGCAAAAAAAAAAAAAAAATCCTAACAAAAACTTAATTGCAAAAAGTATGAATTCCTATAGCATCGAGGATGGTGATTCATTAAAAGAGAGAAGGCATTTAAAAAAATCAGTCAAGAAACTTCTGGTTAATAGAAAACATGGTCAGTCTGAAAGAAGGCAGAAAAGGAGGGAAAGATACAACAGAAAGGATGCATACAAAACAAATAGCAAGAGAGTAGATTTCAACTGAACATATGATAGTTACATTCAATTTAAACATTCTAAGCACTCCAATAAGAAGGCAGAGATTATCAAACTGGATAAAAGTTAGACCCAAATATATGCTGTATATAAGAAACTGTGAAAGAGACAGGTTAAACATAAAAGAACAAACAAATGATACAGCATATATGCACTATATAAGAATTCTGAAGGGACTATATTAATATAAAAAATGACTTCAGAAAAAAGAATTATTAGAAGGAATAAAGATGATTTTTTAGTAATAATAAGTCAATTTATCAGGAAAACTTAGTCCTCAATGTGTACGGGCCCAACAGTAGAAATACAATAAAATGCACAGAGCAAAAACTGGCCAAACTGTAAGGACACATTGACAAATCAACACTAATAGGAGATTTCAAGATTCCCTTTTTTTTTTGGTAATTTGAACAAGTAGACAGAAAAATCAATAGATATTTAGAACACAATGCTAGGAGTCAACTTCAGCTAACTGAAATATATAGAACACTTCACCCAACTATGGGGGAATGTACATTCCATGAAAGTGCTCATTGAATGGTCAACAAGGTAGACTGTCTTTTGGATTATAAATGAAACCTCAACTAACTTAAAACTTTGAGTTTCAAATCATGGATTTCCCTAGAGGTCCAGTGGTTAGGAGTCCACCCTCTAACGCAAGGGGTACAGATTCAATCCCTGGTTAGGAAGCTAAGATCTCACATGCCTTGCTGCCAAAAAACCAAAACATAAAACAGAAGCAATATTGCAAATTCAATGGTCTATATTAAAAAACATTTAAAAAAAGAATTTGAAATCAAGCTAGAAATTATATATGAAATTAAACTAGAAATCAATAACAAAAAAGATACCTGGAAAATCCTCAAATACTTGGAAATTAAGTCACATGTTTCTAATTAACTTATAAAGGGAGAAATCACAAGAGAAATATAGACTATTTTTAGCTGACTGAAAACACAGTCTAACACAAACGCAGCAAATGCACTGCTTGGAGGGAAATATGTGGCTTTAAAACTTATATTGTAAAAGGAAAAAAGGCTAAAATTAGTTATCTAAGCCTCCAATGGAAGAAGGTAGAGAAAGGAGAATGCAAACCCAAAGTAAGTAAAAGGAAGGAAATAGTAAAGAAAAGAGAATAAATCAGCTAAGATCTCAATGGGAGACTTTTGTGAGTACTGAGAACAGTCATAACTTATATTGTCCTTCTGTTCTCTGTTCTTGTCTATTCTCTCCTGTCTTCAATACATGTTAAGAGCTACATCTTAGTCCCCACGGTCATGGGGACTTGAAGGAAAAGTCAGTTACCAGTGGCTCAGTGTTGAACCACTGCAGTCTGACAGATAATGAATTCAAGACGGCAGGAGGAGGTCCATGGAGAATAGAACTGGAGAGTGCAGCCAGATGCTTGAGGTCTGTGGCAAGCCACAATTAGGAGAGATAGAAGAAGCATATGAAAAATTTCTTGAGATTCCTAGAAATATGTGGATGAAGAAACCTGAGAAATTAGTGGACTTGCTGCAGTAGGCTAGGATCAGGACTTTGAGATTTAGGAATTAAAGAAACATGTTCTCTTCTAGGCTAGTAAAGCGTGGGATTATTTGAGTCAATAATTTTGGTAAAACTGTATTCTCTGTGGTTAAGAGTTCATGTTTGGGAGTTCGTGTAAAAAAATAAATAAATACAAAAAAAAAAAAAAGAATGGGCTTTGAAAGGAGAAATTTTTATCGTGAGAAAATGGCATGGGGCTTAATTTAGGAAGAAAATCAGTTGACAGGACATAAGAGTTGTGTAGGGGGGAAGCTGTAATGTAATGTAATGATGTAGTTGACCTAGAATGTCTCAACCATACACTGTCATACAGGAACCAGTGTTTTAGACCATGGCCACTTTTAAATAATAGGAAGTCCCACTAAAGCCACAGTCTTCAGATTTCACATTAGAAGACCTTTCTGATACAGTAAGTCTGCCTACATAGGAATCTTTAAGTTGCAGACTTTCAAGAGATGAGAATGTGCATTCTATCAATGCCAGGCATGAGTGAAATTGCAGCTTGCACTCCATCTTTTATTCCTGACAATCTTTCAGCTCTACAACCTCCCGCTTCCTCTCCTTCCACCAATCAGTAACTCTTCTTACTGATTCAATGGATGCCAGCTCTTGTATGCCAGATGTTGTAGTGTACTATTGTATTTTTCAAGGTACTGCACTATAAGATTAAAAATGTTTAGATTTTGTGTTTGTTTTTTAATGTATTATTTCTGTGAAAAGTCTTGTAAAGCTATTACAGTACAGTACTGTATAGCTGATTGTGTTAGTAGGGTACCCAGGCTAACTTTGTTGGATTTATAAACAAATTGGATTTAAGAATGGGCTCTGGGCATGGAACTCATTTGTATGTAGGAGACTTGATGTATATGACAACCTTTCCCATACGTGATTATTTTTTCTGATTAATAGCGTGTGATAAACTGAATGATTGAAAGTCGTTTATTCAACAAATATTTATTGAATCCTTTCTATGGACCATGTGATATTTTAGCTTGTGAAAACTCAGGAATGAACAAGAGAGACATCCTCTTTGCTTTCATGGAACACACCTTCTAGTGGGAGGAAAAATGGGAAACAAATAGCCAAAGAAGCTGATACAGAAGATAACTTCGTGCTTTCAAGAAGAAAAGTGTGGTGAGACTGAGTGGCTGGAAGGAAAGTGAGCGTAACCTTAGTTAAGGTGGGCAGCAAAGGTCTGAGTTGAAGCTGAGTGATGAGAAAGAAACTTCCGTGCAGAGAAAAGTACACATTTCCAAGCTGGGATACGCTGACCATTTGCAACTCGGTTTGTCTAGGAGAGGTTGGGGCAAATAGCAAAGGTAATCTAGAGGTGACTCACCAGCCCTAATTTTGGTCCTCTTTCCACCACTGTTTAACTCTGGTGTTCAGTATTTTCACCTATTAAAGTGGTGTACTCAGTCCCTCTTCTGTTCCCCCAAATTTGCAGGATGTCTGGAAACATTGGATTAAGATCCCTCACATGAAAGCAAGCTGAAAACAACAGCATCCTCCTGCCAGAGGGAGGTTGAGATGATGGAAGTCACCGAGAGCTAGAGAGCTGCCTGATCCCCCCATAGGGATCCATGGAGGAGATCCGTCTAAGGAGACTTAGATGTCCACAGAGCCCCACCAGAGCTTTTTCCACTTGGGTTCAGTTTTTACATGTACTTGAAAAGCGGTTAATAGGAACCGCTTGCTCTGTGCCCCTAGGATTAGGGTTAGCTTTGGAAAAAAGGTTGTTAAGGTCCCTGCAAAGAAAAATGCTAGCGCAGAGTGGAATGTGGCCCAGTGCTTTGTTATTCTTTGGAACACCAGAGAATAAGAGACCTACTCACTTGATAATGCAGTTTAGTCTCCATCCTGCTGTACCTGGGCCATGCCCAAGCTCAGAACTGCATTCTGCCTCAACTAGGGCAAACACTTTAGGGATATGTTTGAATTGCTTCCTTCAGGTCAAAGCCAGTAAATCCATTAAGGAGCTTTAAAAAAGCTTTTCTCTTGTTTATGAGAAAGATAAATAATTGCATTTTAATTTATGACCCCAGTTTTTGGTGCAAGTTTTAAAGACAGTTTCTAGCCCCACGATGATGGTGGGGGAACATACACATGTGCACACACATACATAGACACAGGTGTGTGTGCACATATGGGCACCTATGTGCACACACATTGGCTTTGTGAGAATGCAAGCCTATTATTCATCCAGGATGATTTCAGTTAAATGTAATCGAACAGGAAGGAAGCAATTTCCAAAAGACACAGGTACACCAAAAGGAATCCACTGTGTTGGGAGAATTGAGGAATGGTTAGTGATGTTACACAGACGGTCTGCAACTCATGAATAATCCATGAGAAGACTAACAATAGGATGGCCCTCCATAATGCTGAGTATTTATGAGGCAATAGAACATGTACACAGATCACTTATTGGAGACATCTCAAGTAGTCTGAATGGTTATCTCATTAAGGGAAGCACTTGGTATCTATAGACATATAAATGGGAGTGTAGCTCCCTGTGAATAGTTGTAATTTATGTTTGGAACTTAGTGAAACATCCTTAATCTAAACCTTTAGAAGGGAGGTAGTAATTCTATCTCCCCACCATCTATGAGGTGACCTCAGGTCAGTGTACCCATTTGGACAGGGCAGGCAGCCCTGAGGAATGATGCGGGCTGAGCTACAAAATCAGCTCCTTTCCTCAATGGTCTTCATGCCTATCTAGGGGCAGAGATGGCAAATCTGTAGATGAGCTTTTGGTGATCATTTCTGTTCCTCTTGATCCTCCTCTACAAAGAATGAATTAGTAGCCAACTTGAATTTACAAAGAATGAATTAGTAGCCAACTTGAATTTCCAACTTCTCTTGAGAAATACGAAGACCCAACAACACTAGGTTTGTTTTCTTGCACGACTGTCTCAGTTGGACTTGGGAGCAGCTCCCTACTTAGACCAAATGAATGGATTTTTCCCTTAGGTCCTCACCCGGNACAAAGAATGAATTAGTAGCCAACTTGAATTTACAAAGAATGAATTAGTAGCCAACTTGAATTTCCAACTTCTCTTGAGAAATACGAAGACCCAACAACACTAGGCTTGTTTTCTTGCACGACTGTCTCAGTTGGACTTGGGAGCAGCTCCCTACTTAGACCAAATGAATGGATTTTTCCCTTAGGTCCTCACCCGGCCCATTTACATACTTGTCATTTGATTTTGTGGCTCCTGATTGGGAGACATTATATCTGCCTGTCCCCTTACTATCACTCTTCAGGAGCAGGGTTTGGTACATAACAGCATGTCTTTGTCTCACAAGTAGATTGTATTCTTAAGTCCAGTAGTGAGTAAGTTTTCTGGAACTAAACCCATTTATCCACAACAAAAATATTACTTCAGTTTTACAACTATTAAGTGAACTCCTGCAAGTGAACTATAATGTGAATCACCATGCAAGGCACATGGGAAGGGGGTGGGGCGCATGGAACAAAAGACATAGTTCTCGCTCCCAAGGGTCCAGGTGAGGCCATTAATATTTATTTAACATGTAGCACATTTGAAATGGAAACGCAGCGGGAAATGTAATTTGCAATTGCTTGCTAAATTACAGAAAAAGGAAAATTGCATGTGATATGTTTTATCCCCAAACCTGTTTCCTGTGGATAAACAAAGATAATCATAAATAGATGGTGACTATTGTTAGCATTCAGAAGGAGACATTTGAACAACTGAAAGAATTTAGAGGTTAAGGGTACTTATTCCCTTTCCTAAAACATTTTTGGAAGATTTTGAACCTTTATATTATTTTTCTGCATTTCTTATTCAGGAAATGCAAATAGTAGGGTGGAGGGAGAAGAGAGAGGTGACTAAGGAGATAGGAGGAGAAAAGTATGAAAAAGAAAGACGAGAAAGGATTAAAAAAAAAGATATGAGTGCTCATGTAAAAAAGTAGGTTCTTGAGTTGGAACTCATTTAAGATGGGGGGTGGAGAGAGAGAGAGAGAGAGAGAGAAGGAAGGAAAGTAGGAGGAGAGGGAAAAGGAGAGACAAAGGGAGAAACACTGGTGTATGTGTTCTTGATCTGAGTACTGATAAAGACTGATAGATGTGGAATGCAAAGAATGATACAATTGAACTTATTTACAAAAAGAATCACAGATGTAGAAAACAAACTTATGTTATCAGGGGATAAGTGGGGAGGGATAAAGTAGGAGATTGGCATTGACATATATACACTGCTGCTGCTACTGCTGCTGCTGCTGCTGCTAAGTCGCTTCAGTCGTGTCCGACTCTGTGCAACCCCATAGACGGGGGCCCACCAGGCTCCCCCGTCCCTGGGATTCTCCAGGCAAGAACACTGGAGTGGGTTGCCATTTCCTTCTCCAATGCATGAAAGTGAAAAGTGAAAGTGAAGTCGCTCAGTTGTGTCTGACTCTTAGCCACTCCATGGACTGCAGCCCACCAGGCTCCTCCGTCCATGGGATTTTCCAGGCAAGAGTACTGGAGGGGAGTGCCATTGCCTTCTCCGATGAAACAGATCACTAATAAGAACCTACTGCATGTCACAGGGGACTCTATTCAATACTCTGTAAATGACCTACATGGGAAAATAATCTAAAAAAGAGTGGATATATGTCTACATATAACTGCTTCCTTGTTCTGTACACCTGAAACTAACACAACATTGAAGATCACCTATGCTTCAATAAAAATTAGTTTTAAAACAGAATGATACAGACACCGCTGTTATCAAAATCAGCAATGTCTCTCACATTGAAAAATCGAAAGATCAGCTCTCAGCCTTCATCCTGCTCTATTTATCAGAGCCATTCGCCACAGTGGACCACTCCATCTCTCTAGGAATTCTTTGGCTTCCAGGACACAATATGCTCTTGGTTTTCCCACCTTACTGGCTGCTTTTTCATTTTCTTTTGCAGATTCCTCCTGATTCCTCCCAGTTTTCCTGGTAGAGTACACCAGGGCTCATTGCTTAAGTATCTTTGCTTTTTTCATCTACCCGTTTTCCCATAGGGATCTCATTTGCTTCCTGGCTTTAAATATCATCTCAGTGGTACTGATCCTCAAATTCATGCCTTGGCTGCCAGCTCCAGACTTGTGGATCCATGGTACACTCTACCATCTCCACTGAGTGTCTAGTAGGCATTTAATATTAGCACAAAAATGAATTGAAATCAATGAATCTTCCAAATTTCTTTCTCTCTCAGCTTTATTTGTTTCAAATAATAGAAACACTGTTCACTTTGGTTTAGGCAAAAACCTTCAGAATCATTCTTCACTTGCCTGTTTATCTCACCCTGCTTTTAATCTGTCTACAGATTGTATATGACCTTAAAAATCCAAATTCAAACAACTTCTCATCACTTCCATCATTACCATGTTGTTATTTATAAGCCACCATCCTCTCCTCCCTGGGTTATGGCAGTAACTTTTGTGTTCCCATTCTTATACCACCAACAGTGTATCTTCAACACCAGAGCAATTATTTTTTATATCTGAGTAAGATCATGTCCATTCTCTGTATAGAATCCACCAATGTCTCTCCATTCACTCAAAGCAAAATTCCATATCCTCATAACAGTCTCTAAGCCTGCACGATCTAGAAGCCCGTCTTCTTTCTGGACTCATCTCCATCAGCTCTTGTTTCTTACTGTTTTGCGGCCCTACTGGCCTTTTTACCATTCTCTGAACATTTCAGGCAAGTCCACTGGCCCAGTGCCTCTGCATTTGCTGTTTTTCTGCTTGGAATATTAGTGGCATAGATACATGCTCCAGCTCTTTGCTCAACTTAACTACTTGAGATGGGGGCCTTTCTAAACCACCTTATTCGAAACTGGACCTCTGTGTACCTGCCAGGCATCTTCAGTCCCTCTTCCTTTTTCATTTTCTCTGTAACACTTATCACCTCTTTAAAGACTGCATCGTCTATTTGTTTGTGTTTTGTACATTTCCACTAAAATATGGGCTTCTCTATCTATTTTATTTATTGATATGTTCCCAGAACCCAGAATGATACTTTACAAAGTAGGGATTCAATAACTAGCTGTGAGATGAATGAATGAGTGAAAGGAAGTGTTATGACTAACTTATCGATCCATGAACAACCTGGTTTAAACTGCAAGTGGCATCATAACCCCCAGATAATCAGTTCCTACACCAGTGGTCCCCAATCCTTTTGGAACCAGGTACCAATTTCTTGGAAGACATTTTTTTCTGTAGACTCGGAGTGGGGATGGTTTGGGGATGATTCAAGCACATTACATGTGTTACATATTTTATTTCTTTTATTATTGTATCAGCTCACTTCAGATCATTAGGCCTTAGATCCCAGAGGTTGGGGACCCCTGTCCTAGACCATCAGTTAGGAGAAGATATGGGAAGTACAACAGAGCTTATGATGTGTCCTCAGGATAGTACGCATCCTGCCTTTTTCCTTCTTCATTACAGGTCATCCTCATGCCCTCCCCATGCCCTCATGGGGCCACATGTGTAACTTGGGAGAGTGGTACTGGCACAGTTGCAGAGGCTGGTATGGGAGTCTAACCACCTGTCCATGTAGCTTTCTTGTGCTCTCTGAACTTGCTTGTGCCTGATATCATAAGTACTACTTCCATCTTACAAAGATTGATGCTGAGCCCTCTAAAGCTTGTGATTTGAGTGTGTCTTTATGACTCCTGATGGGCAACTCTGGCCCATGGCACTTCATATTCTGTGGTCTTATGCTCCATCTCAATTAGGAATCAGTAGCACATGAGGAACCTATGTATAAGTGACATAGAAATCTTTGCAGTAGAGAGAATAAGCCTTGCTACAAATAATGTAGACCCAAGAGTCTATATTACCATTCTCCTATTGGAGCCCACCATAAATTCTCCACATAGTCTACTGTCAACACAGACACCTCTAATACCATAGTGTCTGGTGGGTCTGATGCCCCAAGTGGAATGACTGCTCGCCTTGTACTTTGGGTACATTGCAGGTCTTTTTCATGCCATGGGACCCATTCAAAGCTGGAAGTCTCCCAATTTTCTCAGTAAGTGGATGGAAGCAGTGTTCATAAGTGTGGGCTGTGCTGCATCCACAACTGACAAAAGCCTACCAAGTATTGTGCTTCCTCCATTGTGGTGGGGGTTATAAGATGCTGTGGGTTGTCATTTCCTTTGGAGAAGATGTCCCAGTATACTCTCTTGGGTAGGGATGAGAAGGAGAAGGAGAAGGCAGGTTTCTTAGCCTTCCACTTGGCTTTTGCCAAGTTTGGATACTTCTCTTTTTCCTGTGCAGTTATTTGAGTCTATTGACAGAAGTCTGGAGGAATCATTTCCAAACAACTTTGTCATGAAGCCATGGGGTTCTTTTTCATGGGGACATGACCTTTCCATCAGTCAATGCATCAGGTCTGAGAATGGATACTGGGCAAGAGATTGTGAATTTTTATCAAGGTATCCACCTTCAGCCTCTTAATCATACATCCTTAATTTCTTTTCGTTATACAACTTGAGTAATACCCTTGAAGGCTGCTTTTGCTCAGTTATTTGACATTTGGAATAAAGTGTTCTATTAAACACGACCATTGTTTTTTACAGGTCAGCTTCCTCAATTATCATTTTGACCTCACTATTCATTATGATAATGTGTTCATCTTTCTTTTTTGTTAAGTACACCTACCTAACTTATTTTGGGATCCTCTCATGCCCATTGTTATCATGAGCCCAGTTTTTTAGTAGAATCTCTTACTGCTATGGACTACCAAGGACAGCTGTCACTGAGCCTCTTTACTATGCTGGTACCCTTCTCATTGCCAGATTCTTTAACACTTTGGTAAACGAGTTGTCCCTGGGCCCTTCCATGGAACATAGTAGATGGGTAGGTTTTCTGGCCTTAGGTAGTACATCCAGTCTAGTAGATTCACTTCTCTAAATCTTTTGATTACTCCCTTCACCATCTGTCACATTTCTGCTTCAGTAGGTATGGGCTCTTGCTTTGTCCAAGCTTCCAAGAACCATGTGTGCAGCGTATTAGCACTGTCTCTTGGGATCCTTAATGGAGTGACAATCTTAGAACACAGGAGAGTGCTCATGGATTGATAAATTCATCCAAGTTCACATTTTGTTCTTCCTGACGTGACATACTCATGATGCATTCCCATATAAACTCTTTTGGCTCCTGCTGATACATATTGGCTAAGTTCTGTAGCTTCTTCAATCCAGAGCTTCTAGCCTATTTTAGCAGGCCCAGAACTTACTTCTCCAGATAGGTTGTTATAACTTTCTCCATGATCTAATTGCCAGGAGGAAAGATGTGATAGATTATGAGGGGATGTGTGTTATTTTGCACAGCATAAGGTTTTGCAGCATCTTCAAGCATAAATGGGTTAGGGAGTGTTGAGAGGGAGGAGTGGGCCAGTTCTGAATAGCTAGAGGATTCAAAGGGATCTGAATGTATCTAAAGATTCAAGATTTTCTAGTATGACAATTAATGCATTCCCGTGCCAAGCCTCTGTATTCCACTCCCTCCCAGGCAAGGCCTTGCCGTTACCGAAGAAGACAGGCTGCTATGGACAGTTCATGCTTATCTGTAGCATCTGTTTCTGCCAGCACCAGTTTCTCATCTCTAGAGAGATCCCTCTAGATGCAGGAATTGAGAGCTTTTTTTAAAGTATTACAAAGAGGCTTTGAGGTTCTCATACCACATGATTTTGGCCATATTTCATCCTTCAATTTTAATTTCCATCTCAGCTCTCCATTAGGGAAATTTTAACTATTACACATAACTGCACACTAGTTATTTTGGAAGTAGGTAATCTGTCTCCTAAATCCCCTTTTATAGTGTTCTACCCAGGATCGCTTTTGGCAGAAGCTGTCCCTGATTGACTCCTCAAGTGACAAACTCTAAGAGTTTGAGATTTGCATGTAACAGGTTAACTGAGAAAAGCTTTTAGTAAAAATACCTATGATAAGAGAACTGCAGAATTGGACAGAGGGAGAAGTTGAGTTGTGGTGCAGTTTACAAGAGAGGCTTCAGGGGATCCTCTGGTGAGATCTGGAGCCGGAGCTGTGATGCGCTTCTCAGTTGTCCCAAGTGAATCAAGAACCTCTGGACTCTAGCATCTCCAGTCATTGGATGCTGATGCCTCCAGAAAGAGGGGTATGTCTTTTTCAGTCTAAGCTGTTCTTGGGGGAGGAAACTAGTTGTGAACTACCAACAGTTTACACCCCTTGCAGCTGGAGAAATGGGTACCTCCTCTAGAAGGAGTATTTAGACAGTGGAATGCCCAATAAAGACTTGTGGAGGAATTTCCCAGTGGAGTCCAGGGGTTCAGACTCTTCATTTCCACTGCACTGGGTTCAGGCTTGATTATTAGTCAGGGAAGTAAGGTCCTTCATGCCATATGGCTAAAACTAACAAACTTGGAGAGTAAATGATCGGATTATTCTTTGGAGTATATAAGCCTCTTGAAAGTAGATTTCTGATTCCTTTTGGATTGCTATATAGCGATTAGCGTAGCTCCTTCCATTTCATAGTGGGTTGATTGATGAGTACTGAAGGAATAAAGGATTTATGTATTATACATTTTATGGTTCTTATCCATCAGTGACTATTCTAGTTCCCAGTGAATAATTGGAGGTTTTAACTATAATCCTTCTGCATTGCAATTATCTAAAATTTGCCACTCCTACAAAGAAGGATGTTGTGGGTTTCCTATTTGTGTGGAACAATGATGGGAAAGGTCACTTTGAAATGTGGCAGTGTGAGTGGGCACCAGTTGAGCCCAAGTTAATTGCTGCTCTGCTCCTTAACTGTGATGGGCCCATTAGTGCCTGGTTGATGGCAATTCAGTGGCATGCGCTGCCTTAGATAGAGACTAAGTCTTGTGTGCTGTGGAAGTGTCTATTAGCTTTACTCTGAATGCTTAAGAGTACAACAGACATGTTTAAAAATTCTTTCTTGGAAACAGATTGTTGGTAACTGCTTTATTTCCTCTCTAAATACATAGTTGTGTCACCACATGCATTAATTCTTCATTAAACGATGTCAACATTCCACTTGGTAGAAATAATTGTACCCTTTCCTTAGGTGCAATTATCCTGATGAAAGTAATTAGTCAACCAGCTACTTAAGAAGGAGCCATACATTTGGAAGAGATTCAGCTTTTATGTACCATGTGGTAGGGATTTAGCTTGGCACTGGATTCTACTTGGCAACATGCAAAACTTCACAGAGGGTTTCTTGGTTATTTTATGGCCCTGATAAAGGTGATGTCCCAAGAACATTCAGTACAATAAAAACATACTAAAGGTATTAAGACCAAATGCATACCTTTTATTACAATATGAATTATTTGTATATATATTTTTAAAAAACATCCACACAAGAAATTAGGAATCTAATTTTTCTGTATTCTCTTCTGCCTACTTGCCAACTTACTGGACTTTCAGCTAATGTTGCACATCTGCATAAATGTCTCCCCTGCCATCAGCTGTGCATTAGGAGTTTGGATTTTTCTAAAACAAATAGAAGAAAGTGACTCTTATTAATGGGTTGAGATCTGAAGCAGTTTGTCAGAGTGGATAGTTCTATAACCTTCAAACTTCTTAAGTTGTCCTCAGTCTCTTATGGACTTTCAGCTAATGTTGCACATCTGCATAAATGTCTCCCCTGCCATCAGCTGTGCATTAGGAGTTTGGATTTTTCTAAAACAAATAGAAGAAAGTGACTCTTATTAATGGGTTGAGATCTGAAGCAGTTTGTCAGAGTGGATAGTTCTATAACCTTCAAACTTCTTAAGTTGTCCTCAGTCTCTTTTGGGTAAAAAGGTAAAAAATTAGCAGTAGAGACTTGAGATTTCAAAAATTTTCTAGAGTGATGATGATGTTCTGTATTTTGATAGGGATTGGATAACAGATATTTGCAGTAGTCAACATTCAGTGAATGATCTCTTTTACAATGGAGGGAAAGATTCGAAACAAATTTTGAACTCTAACAATATGAATAGTAAAGTATTTATGGAAAAAACTACCTATGTCTGCAGTTTAATCTGAAATGCCTAACAATAATATTAGTTGTTAGTTGACTGTAGCAGTGGGTAGATAGACAGTTATGTGGTAAATGTAGTAAATGAAGTACTAGAGTGAAATGTTAGTGGTGAAATCTAGATCCCAGATATAGAGATGTTTTGTGTACAGTTATTTAAATTTTTTTATATGTTGGAAATTTTCATAATAAAATATTGAAAATAATAACCATTGGCACTCTTCTTGCAGTGTCCTTGAGACAAACTTTGATCAGTTTGATAGGTCAATTTATGCAATGTTTATCGAGTGCCTACCTTGCAAAACTGGTTCTGGGGATGAGATTTCACTGAGATTTCATGCTTAGCAGTCTTCTTCTACTCTTAATGAGAGCTAGGGAGCCACTTCAATCTCTTCATGTAATTCCAATTCCAGAAGAATGGATATAGGCAACTATATCTGAGCAATCTGTGATTCATGGATTTATTTAATCTTATCTATCCATCCATCCATCCACCTACCCATCCAGTCATCCACTGTCCATTCATTCACCTCTCCATTCATTCACCTATCCATTCATCTGTTCATCCACCCTCCTATCCATCCATTTGCCCACCTATCCATCCACCTACCCATCCACCCATCCATCCATTCATCTACCTATCCATCCACCCACCTCTCCATTCATTCACCTATCCATCCATCCACCCTCCTATCCATCCATCCAGCCACCCACCCACCTATCCAACTATCCATTCACCTGTCCATTTAACTGTGTCTACTAAATTTCTGTGTTTGGTGCAAGGTATTTTAAAAGTGATCAAGCTGGAGTTTTATAGTCAAGAAGCTTATGGTGTCATGGGGATCTCAGCCTGAAGTTACTATTGTGAATTCCAGTCTGACCTTGTTTATTCATTCTGTCAGACAAAAATCACTTCAAAACCAGAAATGTGATGTAAGATATATGAAAATATACTTGTCTGCATCTGGAAAACTTCAAAAGTAGCATTTTTTATTTTTGTGGTAATTCTCAAAGCCACAAAAAAATGCCAGTCACAAATAAAAAACCAAGGCTTTCCTGTGGGAAACTCTAGAGAAACCTAACAAAACTTTCCCCAGTTGGAATAAACCATTAAATACTTAAAAGCACTTTAGTAGCATATAAAACTAGACCAATCCTCTGAAAATCATGGGGCCAAAACAAATGTTCAGTTTGGAAGTCCCAACTGAATGCATCTTACCCAAGTCCTGCCAAGGAAGTCAGTGCTCTCACCAAAGCTGTCTCTCTCTCTTTTTTTTTTTTAAATATTGGTTTTAATTAAGTTTTACAGAATAAATTAGTTCACCATATTTGAATCACAGTTGCACACAGAGATGAAACGTTCTTCTTTCCCTCTTCCAAGTTTATTGCTGAAATAGCCACGTGTGTGATGCAACTACTATTGAAACTCCAGTCAGTTAAAAAAAAAAGTTCCAGTGAAGTGGGAGGGAGAGGAAATGGGAAAGAGAGTCTGAAACAGCAAAAACAGAGGAAGCAGAAGCAGAACAGAGATGCAGAGAAAAAAAAACTAAGGAGAGTAGATAAAGCCGTGGAGCAGCAAATAACCCGGTACTCTTGGAGCCAAATGCTGAAACTGCTGTCAGTTCTAAGCAAGTCTCTGTTTTCCTTTGTCTCACCTGCAAAAGAAAGTCAGTCCTGAATATTCATTGGAAGGACTGACACTGAAGCTGAAACTCCAATACTTTGGCCACCTGATGAGAAGAGCTGACTCAGTGGAAAAGACCCTGATGCTGGGAAAGACTGAAGGCAGGAGGAGAAGGGGACGACAGAGGATGAGATGGTTGGCTCAATGGACATGAGTTTGAGCAGGCTCCGGGAGTTGATGATAGACAGGGAAGCCTGATGTGCTGCAGTCCATGGGGGTGTGAATAGTCCGACATGACTGAGCACCTGAACTGAATCTCCGCAAAATCAGTAACATGCTCAGTCCTTGTCTTCATATTCCGCTGTTTTCCATTAGAAACAAGAGTGCTATGTCCTCTGAATCCTAAGAATAAATGATCTGGATACTTGATTCATCCTGTCTACAATAGGAAAGATGTTTATCTCACCTATTTCTGTTTTGGTGTTAGAATGACAAAGAGAACTTTGTTCTTAGAGGGCTTAGAGAACAAGCTTATGGTTACCAGAGGGGAAGCATGGAGGGAAAGGGGTAGTTAGGGAGTTTGGGGTCAATGTGTACATACTGCTGTATTTAAAATGGATGACCAATAAGGTCCTACTGTGTGTGTAGCACAGGGAACTCTGCTCAATGTTATATGGCAGGCTGAATGAGAGGGTAGCTTGGGAGAGAATGGATACATGTGTATGTATGGCTAGGTCACTTTGCTGTGCATCTGAAACTAGCATAGCATTGTCAATCAGCTATACTCCAATTAAAAATAAAAAGTTCACACACAAAAAATAGTACATGTGCAAAGACATAGAAAAAAAGAAACAAGCAAAATCCAACCAACCAACAGAAATTCCATGTCATACCAAAAAGAGGATTTGAAATTTACAGTGGCAGGTCCTTCCACAGGATGGTGCTCGTCTTTCTCTGTTTTTGTTTTCCATCTTGAAAATCAAGATGACTGTGACTTGGGTTTCAAAAGGATTTGGTTGACTAAATGTACATATCCCTGGTAGTATCATAGGATTTTATTCACTGGGGTATTTGACTTACACGGTACATTGGGGCAGTTGGAGGTGAAGGGAGTATTATAGTTTAGGTATTCCTGAATGCATGAGATGCTGTGTGTGGCAAGGAATTTATTATCAAATGAATGGTCAGGGGTTGACACCTGTACTTAAAAAGAGAAGGAAAAAGGACTGAATGGATAGGGTAGAATCCTAATGCAGGTCTTAGCTAACTCACAGGGCTCAGAACCTAGGATGACCTTCAAGACCTGTTCATTTTGGGGATCCGGGCCCAGGCCTTTATAATTCTGTGTTGCCCTGTCTCTGGATGTGGACTGTCCCAAGAGGCAGACTGCTGGCAGAGTCACTTCCTACAGAGGGCTCATAACAGAGCTGCCAGCAGCAGTATTCCCAGCAAATGTGGGGATAAATCCTGCCCTCCTGGAGGGGTATGTTCTGGCACATTATAGCTTCCACGCTCAGACGCCTTTTTTTTTTTTCTTTTCCATCTGTTTTGCTTCAGTCCCCTCCTAGGTAGTAGCCACAGGCCCACGTGACTTTTGGAGTCTCTCTATAGTCATGCAGTTAGTCATGGCTATTCCATCTCAGATCTCTTCTGTTTCAGCTTATTTCTCTGAGCAGCTCTAGCGGTGGCTTCAATTTTCCTAGCAGCTTATCTTTCATCTTATTTGGAGTTCAAGAAAGATTAGTGTGCCTGGATGGAGAAAATTTCACCTCCTCTGATTCCCAGGCTGGGGAGGAGTAAACCACGACCCATCAGTGAGAAATGTACAGGTACAGGATTGGCTTCTGCTAATTTTTCTGCTCCCTGTGCTGGTGTCAGAATGGATGATGGTTGCTTTTCTGTTTCTTGCTCATAAGGAATGTTAATATGAGTTTCAGGTCAATCCACTGGTGGATCTATATATTTTCCTAGGAGAGCTTAAGAAAGGCTCACTAAATAATATTCTTTTCCACCCATCAATCTGTGTTAGGAAGATGTATGACTGGTATCTAAGGTGCTGTCAGTGTGTTATTTTCCATGTTCCTCTCACATGTCAAATATAAAAATACAGCCTGTCATTGTAAGTATGATATGGGGCATTGTTCAGAGAGACTGTGAAAAATCCTGCAGGGTTCCCTGATTCATCATTTCAGCAGCCTAATCATTTCATAGCCCAGTCTAAACAAAACAGTTAAGGGCATATCAGCTTAGGTGGTGTTGAATCAGGGTCGATTCAGGGGAAAAAAAGGAAAAAATCCTAAAGCGAAAAAGTGTTTTGGGAAAAATAAGAGCCGCTTTGTCTTTTTATCCAATTTTGTAGTTACTGATCTTTTGCAGAAGGTTGTTTAACAGTTAATTATTCTCCACCACACCCTGCACCCTGACATTTTACCAAAGAGGCCAGGAGGCCTCGTTAAATCAGAATTTCTACTTTCAGCTCACCTGTCACAGCTAAAGGCTCCCTCAAATGCATTGACATCGATTAATATTTAATGATTGAAGAGTAGAAATATTGGCTCAGCACTTTTTATTTTTTCTTTCTTTAAATTAAGGGAAAAAATGCTTTCAGTAGAATGGACTCTGCTTCATACACTCGTAGCTCTAGATTTCTTCAATGGGAGATTTATATGAGTGCCAAGAAGGAGGAGAGACCTGTGGAAGGCCATGTGTGCACCAGGAAATGGATAGACTGTGATGGGCAGAGAGAACTAACAGTTAATGAGCACTTACTCTGTGCCAGGCACTGTATTAGGTACTTTCACAATTCATCTCCAACATTCCTCCAACATTCATGGCACCTCTATAATGTAAGTATTATTTTCATTTTACAAATGAGGAAACAACCTCAGAGAAATCAGAAAACTTGCCTGAGGTCACACATCAAGCAGCAGCCAATATTTTCATTTTGCATTGTTTGGTTACACAGTCCATACTCTTTCCAAACACATGTTGCCATCCTGAGACAGAAGACCTGAGCCCATTGTATGAGTGGCCTATTTGAGTCTGGCAGTCATACTGTATCTTTGTGGTTCCATCTTTCCATCTGTGAAATGGGCTGTGAATCAGATCTTGAATTCTAATTCAGACACAAGATCCTGTTTCCAAATCAGGTTAGCTTTTAGTTGCTAGGAGCTATAATACCTGACAAATAATTTTTTATAACACACAGATGGAAGACACTAAGAAACATTTCCTTCCAGTGAAAATAGTAAAGCATATAAAATGCTAAAAAAGTTGAAATATGCACAGTGTGCCTTTTTAGGGAGATCTATCATCATAACAGTGAGAGTAGAGAAAAGGTGTGCTCAAATGGAAAGAGAATAGGCTTTGAACCAGACAGATAATTCAAATTAGTTTTGTACATTGGGTAAGACTTGTAACCTCAACTCATCTTAGTTTCCTCATCAATGAAATGGGGATAATAATCCATACTTCAAAGAATTGTGAAGAATGGAAGAGATAATGTATTTATATAAATATATAATTTAGGATATATTATATAATATATATATATATATAAAGGATAAATTTAATGTGGGCTTTGCTGTTGGCTCAAATGATAAAGAATCTGCCTGGAATGCAGGAGACCAGAGTTCAATCCCTGGGTCAAGAAGATAGCCTGGAGAAGGGAATGGCAATCCAGTATTTTTGCCTGGAAAATTTCATGGACAAGGGAACCTGGTGGGTTACAGTCCACGGGGTTGCAAAGAGTCAGACACGAATGAGTGATTCAAACACACACATTTATATTTAATATATCCTTATAGTATATAGGAATAGTATTTGACACACAGTGGACACCTGTTAACTAAGAGATGGGGGCTATGAAATATTAATATTAAAAGGAAATCTCAGTTATTATCAGCTTCATAACTTTTCCAGGCTTGTTCAACCTAATAACTTATTGCCAAAGATAAACTAGACCCATGCTAAAAGGAAGCATATAGATGAAGTCATAAAGAGTCATTTTAAGAACTCAACCTCCTATGTATAATGATAGATTTATAAGTAGTGGGTTTCAGCAAGCAAAGGACCAACCCTTAATTCAGCTTAGAGGGGAAAAAAAAGGCCTGGAGGAGACACCTACTCTGAGGTTTAAGACGTAAATAAAGTTTGCCAGGATTGTCTATTGGCTGTCCCACAAAAAATCATGATCAGTTAGGAAACTGGCTTACAAAAGTTAAGTGATTTGTCCAAGATCACATGGGTAGGTGAGGGGAGCAGTCAGTTTTTGACTTTAGATTCAGTTGATTCCAAATAGTCTCTTCCCACCTGTTAAGATGTGATTTCTCACCCAGAGCCAGGAGTGCAAAGCTGATCAACATTTTGAGGTACAGAGCCAGCAAGGATTCAGCTAATTAAAATGAAAGAAGAAATCAGATAAAGCAAGATGTAAGACGGTGGGTGAAATCTGAGGCCTCCAGCTAATCTGGACATTCATGAGGTTTTTGACATCCTCGGATCTGTTTGCTTTTTTATCATCACCTTAGTTTCTGTGGGGCAGTTACCGCTTCCCTCAGAGTACCATTTGGTGGGATCCTAAGCAAGAACCCTGCTGTCACCTATAAAAGGAGTGTGGACATGGTATAAAGCCAGCTGGTTGCTCATTCCCTGGAATTTGAATCTTGAACAAAGTACCAAGCAGACAATGTGTGATCAGACTTGAATCACCTTTTGGGGTAGCAGCTTCTTCCTGCTGTGGGTTCATTCCTCTGGTTTCTGCAGTCCTTGATTCCGGATTTCCAGGTTGCTGTTCCTCCTGCCTCTTTCAGACTTGGTGTCCTCCCACTTACAACTCTAAGAACTCCTAGTATCCTTGCAATATATTCCTTTTGGTTTGAATCAGCCAGAGTCAGAGTCTGTTGACTGCAAACAAGAACCCAGTTGCCACACCAGAATTGTATTTTAACCACTCCTTATGCCTTCATGGGTAAGTTGGGAATATTCAAGGAGACATTGTTGGGACTTGGAAGTGATTCTTCTACACTATATCACGAAACAGTTGTTAAGGTCTGTTGTTTCATGAGCAATAAATAAGACTAGATTAATTTCTAGGGAACAGGCATGAACTTTTATTTTTATTTTTAGTGCTTACTCTCTTTAATTTTTTTTTTATGGCTGCATCAGATCTTAGTTGTGAAATGTGGGCTCTTACATTGCTTTCTCGCTAGTTGTGGTGTGTGGGCTCCAACGCACATGGGCTCTGTACTTGCAGCACAGGCTTAGTTGCCCCATAGCATGTGGGATCTTAGTTTGCTGACCAGGGATTCAACCCATGTCCCCTGCACTGGAAGGTGTATTCTTAACCACTGGACTGCCAGGGAAGTCCCTAAGCATGAACTTTTAAAGGGAGGCAGGTATAAGTGGCAGTAGGGAGCATCGGATTTGATAGCAAATCTTCTCTACCTGTTATCCAGTGACATACACTAATTTAATATATATGTTGCTAAGATTTCCTAGTAAGCAAAGATTTGATTCAAAACAAATATCAGAATAAATACTTAGAGATATTTCAGTGATCTGCAGGGCTTCGACCATCAAAATGATAAAAGTGGGATTTCTGACACTGGTTCACACTGTGCACCCCTTCTTCCAGTTGGATCTCTGAATGAATAAGAGCATGGTCACAGGGTCAGAATACTACACAGTGGGGGAGAGAAGAATTTTCCTTCTCAGCTGGCAGAGTCACTGTAGATGAAATGGGGGTTAAGGACCACTGGCCTTTGAGGGTTAAAAAGATTAGTGTGCCTGGATGGAGAAAATTTCACCTCCTCTGATTCCCAGGCTGGGGAGGAGTAAACCACGACCCATCAGTGAGAAATGTACAGGTACAGGATTGGCTTCTGCTAATTTTTCTGCTCCCTGTGCTGGTGTCAGAATGGATGATGGTTGCTTTTCTGTTTCTTGCTCATAAGGAATGTTAATATGAGTTTCAGGTCAATCCACTGGTGGATCTATATATTTTCCTAGGAGAGCTTAAGAAAGGCTCACTAAATAATATTCTTTTCCACCCATCAATCTGTGTTAGGAAGATGTATGACTGGTATCTAAGGTGCTGTCAGTGTGTTATTTTCCATGTTCCTCTCACATGTCAAATATAAAAATACAGCCTGTCATTGTAAGTATGATATGGGGCATTGTTCAGAGAGACTGTGAAAAATCCTGCAGGGTTCCCTGATTCATCATTTCAGCAGCCTAATCATTTCATAGCCCAGTCTAAACAAAACAGTTAAGGGCATATCAGCTTAGGTGGTGTTGAATCAGGGTCGATTCAGGGGAAAAAAAGGAAAAAATCCTAAAGCGAAAAAGTGTTTTGGGAAAAATAAGAGCCGCTTTGTCTTTTTATCCAATTTTGTAGTTACTGATCTTTTGCAGAAGGTTGTTTAACAGTTAATTATTCTCCACCACACCCTGCACCCTGACATTTTACCAAAGAGGCCAGGAGGCCTCGTTAAATCAGAATTTCTACTTTCAGCTCACCTGTCACAGCTAAAGGCTCCCTCAAATGCATTGACATCGATTAATATTTAATGATTGAAGAGTAGAAATATTGGCTCAGCACTTTTTATTTTTTCTTTCTTTAAATTAAGGGAAAAAATGCTTTCAGTAGAATGGACTCTGCTTCATACACTCGTAGCTCTAGATTTCTTCAATGGGAGATTTATATGAGTGCCAAGAAGGAGGAGAGACCTGTGGAAGGCCATGTGTGCACCAGGAAATGGATAGACTGTGATGGGCAGAGAGAACTAACAGTTAATGAGCACTTACTCTGTGCCAGGCACTGTATTAGGTACTTTCACAATTCATCTCCAACATTCCTCCAACATTCATGGCACCTCTATAATGTAAGTATTATTTTCATTTTACAAATGAGGAAACAACCTCAGAGAAATCAGAAAACTTGCCTGAGGTCACATATCAAGCAGCAGTCAATATTTTCATTTTGCATTGTTTGGTTACACAGTCCATACTCTTTCCAAACACATGTTGCCATCCTGAGACAGAAGACCTGAGCCCATTGTATGAGTGGCCTATTTGAGTCTGGCAGTCATACTGTATCTTTGTGGTTCCATCTTTCCATCTGTGAAATGGGCTGTGAATCAGATCTTGAATTCTAATTCAGACACAAGATCCTGTTTCCAAATCAGGTTAGCTTTTAGTTGCTAGGAGCTATAATACCTGACAAATAATTTTTTATAACACACAGATGGAAGACACTAAGAAACATTTCCTTCCAGTGAAAATAGTAAAGCATATAAAATGCTAAAAAAGTTGAAATATGCACAGTGTGCCTTTTTAGGGAGATCTATCATCATAACAGTGAGAGTAGAGAAAAGGTGTGCTCAAATGGAAAGAGAATAGGCTTTGAACCAGACAGATAATTCAAATTAGTTTTGTACATTGGGTAAGACTTGTAACCTCAACTCATCTTAGTTTCCTCATCAATGAAATGGGGATAATAATCCATACTTCAAAGAATTGTGAAGAATGGAAGAGATAATGTATTTATATAAATATATAATTTAGGATATATTATATAATATATATATATATATAAAGGATAAATTTAATGTGGGCTTTGCTGTTGGCTCAAATGATAAAGAATCTGCCTGGAATGCAGGAGACCAGAGTTCAATCCCTGGGTCAAGAAGATAGCCTGGAGAAGGGAATGGCAATCCAGTATTTTTGCCTGGAAAATTTCATGGACAAGGGAACCTGGTGGGTTACAGTCCACGGGGTTGCAAAGAGTCAGACACGAATGAGTGATTCAAACACACACATTTATATTTAATATATCCTTATAGTATATAGGAATAGTATTTGACACACAGTGGACACCTGTTAACTAAGAGATGGGGGCTATGAAATATTAATATTAAAAGGAAATCTCAGTTATTATCAGCTTCATAACTTTTCCAGGCTTGTTCAACCTAATAACTTATTGCCAAAGATAAACTAGACCCATGCTAAAAGGAAGCATATAGATGAAGTCATAAAGAGTCATTTTAAGAACTCAACCTCCTATGTATAATGATAGATTTATAAGTAGTGGGTTTCAGCAAGCAAAGGACCAACCCTTAATTCAGCTTAGAGGGGAAAAAAAAGGCCTGGAGGAGACACCTACTCTGAGGTTTAAGACGTAAATAAAGTTTGCCAGGATTGGCTATTGGCTGTCCCACAAAAAATCATGATCAGTTAGGAAACTGGCTTACAAAAGTTAAGTGATTTGTCCAAGATCACATGGGTAGGTGAGGGGAGCAGTCAGTTTTTGACTTTAGATTCAGTTGATTCCAAATAGTCTCTTCCCACCTGTTAAGATGTGATTTCTCACCCAGAGCCAGGAGTGCAAAGCTGATCAACATTTTGAGGTACAGAGCCAGCAAGGATTCAGCTAATTAAAATGAAAGAAGAAATCAGATAAAGCAAGATGTAAGACGGTGGGTGAAATCTGAGGCCTCCAGCTAATCTGGACATTCATGAGGTTTTTGACATCCTCGGATCTGTTTGCTTTTTTATCATCACCTTAGTTTCTGTGGGGCAGTTACCGCTTCCCTCAGAGTACCATTTGGTGGGATCCTAAGCAAGAACCCTGCTGTCACCTATAAAAGGAGTGTGCACATGGTATAAAGCCAGCTGGTTGCTCATTCCCTGGAATTTGAATCTTGAACAAAGTACCAAGCAGACAATGTGTGATCAGACTTGAATCACCTTTTGGGGTAGCAGCTTCTTCCTGCTGTGGGTTCATTCCTCTGGTTTCTGCAGTCCTTGATTCCGGATTTCCAGGTTGCTGTTCCTCCTGCCTCTTTCAGACTTGGTGTCCTCCCACTTACAACTCTAAGAACTCCTAGTATCCTTGCAATATATTCCTTTTGGTTTGAATCAGCCAGAGTCAGAGTCTGTTGACTGCAAACAAGAACCCAGTTGCCACACCAGAATTGTATTTTAACCACTCCTTATGCCTTCATGGGTAAGTTGGGAATATTCAAGGAGACATTGTTGGGACTTGGAAGTGATTCTTCTACACTATATCACGAAACAGTTGTTAAGGTCTGTTGTTTCATGAGCAATAAATAAGACTAGATTAATTTCTAGGGAACAGGCATGAACTTTTATTTTTATTTTTAGTGCTTACTCTCTTTAATTTTTTTTTTATGGCTGCATCAGATCTTAGTTGTGAAATGTGGGCTCTTACATTGCTTTCTCGCTAGTTGTGGTGTGTGGGCTCCAACGCACATGGGCTCTGTACTTGCAGCACAGGCTTAGTTGCCCCATAGCATGTGGGATCTTAGTTTGCTGACCAGGGATTCAACCCATGTCCCCTGCACTGGAAGGTGTATTCTTAACCACTGGACTGCCAGGGAAGTCCCTAAGCATGAACTTTTAAAGGGAGGCAGGTATAAGTGGCAGTAGGGAGCATCGGATTTGATAGCAAATCTTCTCTACCTGTTATCCAGTGACATACACTAATTTAATATATATGTTGCTAAGATTTCCTAGTAAGCAAAGATTTGATTCAAAACAAATATCAGAATAAATACTTAGAGATATTTCAGTGATCTGCAGGGCTTCGACCATCAAAATGATAAAAGTGGGATTTCTGACACTGGTTCACACTGTGCACCCCTTCTTCCAGTTGGATCTCTGAATGAATAAGAGCATGGTCACAGGGTCAGAATACTACACAGTGGGGGAGAGAAGAATTTTCCTTCTCAGCTGGCAGAGTCACTGTAGATGAAATGGGGGTTAAGGACCACTGGCCTTTGAGGGTTAAGACCAGAAGCTGTGCCCACCAGTGAATATTCCAGCTGGGCAATGAGAAGGGAAGTCTACTTCTATAAAGAACACAAAGAAAGGGGCTGAAGGCAAGTCACACACTTCGTCTAGTGGGGAAGAAAATCCAATAGATAGACGGCTTAACTTTTGGAAGCAGAGTGAACAAACAAATTGGAGAAGGAAATGGCAACTGACTCCTGTATTCTTGCTTGGAAAATTCCATGGACGGAGGAGCCTGGTGGGCTATAGTCCATGAGGTCCCAAAGAGTTGGACACGACTGACCACACAAAAAATAGAATATGGAGGGATATTAACAATTGTGTACCACAAAGGAGGATAGGATTAGTTTAAGACTTAGAGGAGGAGCAAACCTCAGAGAATGGTTTCTACCAGTAAACAGAAGAGAATTAGGAAATCGGATCGTTTAGAGTAGAATGCAAGATGCCGCTTCCTCGTAAAAAAGTAACAGAAAATCATATTGAAAGACATTGGATGAAATGAGAAGGGAGATTCCTGAGTGAAGAAAGGACTTTTGGAGAACCTGGAATGAAATAGCAGGATAAAACTGAATAGCAGCCAAGAATAGAACAGGCATTGTAGAAAATCAAATCACTGAGGCATTGAACAAACTCAAGAACTCTTAAGAAATGCAGAAAAAAGGCTAGAAAGGTGAAAACAGTGAAGAAGATATGACTCTCCAGGGCAGAGAATAGAGATGAAGCTTGATGACTTTAGGTGTTTAAAACAAGAAAACAAAAACAACCGGAAATGAAGTGAAAAGCAACTTCTCTGAGTCATACAAAGACCTAAGTATCGAGAACAGAAGGATTGACTACATGTTAGAAAAAATTGAAGAGCAGAGAATTACACTTGAATACAACCGGCCAAAATGTTTAAATTAGAAGAATAAAAATAAATCCTACGTTCACCCAGGAGGAAAAAAAATGTTGCCTATCAAGAGTGATTTTAACCTTTCTGTAATAGCAAATGCCAGAATTTGAGAGAAATCTTGGTGGTTTGGGGTGAAAAGTTTGTCACCCAAGAATTTTCAAAGCATTCAGATTGCCTCTCATGTGTGAAAGCAACAGAAAGAACTTCACCTTTATTCCAAGGCTCAGAAACTATTCATAGATGTGGTCCTTCTGTTATTTAAAAGTGTTATGAAATAAGCTATCAAGTCACAAAGTACAGTGTAAGGTCAATATATACTTAGTAATATTGTACTAAATTTATGTGGTGATAGATGGTAACTAGACTTATTGTGGTGGTCATTTCATAGTGTATACACATGTTGAATTGCTTTGCTGTACACCTGAAACTAATATAGTACTGATGTCAATTACATCTCAATAAGAAAATAAAAACATATTATTTAAAAATAAACTATAAACATACTGTTGTTGCTGTTGAGTTGCTAAGTTGTGTCTGACTCTTTGCAACCCCATGGGCAGCAGCACACCAGGCTTCCCGGTCCTTCACCATCTCTTGGAGTATAAACACGTAGGAGATTAAAAATGAGCAAAAATAAAAATTTTCAGCACTGTGCTGATGTCTCACATTGCATCCTAAAATTGGATTTTGTCATTTGAAGCCTGAAGAGGTTAACATGGCTAAGCTAACCCTCACAGCATTTCCTTTCACACTTACCTTTTTTTCCCCCCCACTTTCTTGGCACCAGATGTAACTCTTGAGCCCTATCAGTTACTCTCCTTTGCTCCTTTTCCATTGAAAGCTCTTGCAGTATTCACAGTACTTTTTGCTACAAGGGCTTGCTGACAATGAATGACCTATGTTATTGGACTGGAGAACCTGGAAAATGGCTGAACAAAAGATGTGCTTTTGTTCTACACAAAAATAAAGTGAGTCTCTGTATTCTGGAAATTTTCAAGGCCAAAGATCTGACTGTTGGTGTTCTGTATTTCTCAAACATATTAACTCCAGGCCTAGGGATTTTATCTGGTCAGGTTTATAAACAACCCAGTGGAAAATTTTATCACAAGGGCTCTATTCACAGTTTCTTCTCACTTAATTTGAAACAATTATGTATATGAAAAGACTATATGGAAAATGCAGCTAAACATTAATAATATTACCCAGTGGATGATGGCCTTTGAGGTCACTTTTTTCTCCACAGTTTGCTGTAGTATTTCACAACCAAGAATATATTACTCATAATTAGAAGGAGTTTCATAAAAAAAAAAGAAATCACAGTATTTATAGTTTACAAACAGACATCTCACAAAACCAGAAAGGCCAGTAACATGAAAAAAATCCTCTGTTTTATTAGTAATAAAAGCATTTCAAATTAAAAGTACCAATTATGAGTATGTTTTCCTAATCATTAGAGTGGGCAATGATTTAAAAGTCTGATAACACCTGTAAAATTGAAGGTGCAGTGTGGAGTTCTCACTGTTACTGTGAAAATATAAATGAGCCCAACCGTGTTGGATATGGTTGGATTTGTAACCTGGTGGGCTACAGTCCATGGGGTCACAAAGAGTCGGACACAACCTAGTGATTGAGCATGTTGGATTTAACTACAGTATCTGGGAGAGTTAGCAATATACATATTCAGAAAATATACTTTTAGATGGTTGTAGCATTTTTTGTAATAACAAAAATTGAATACGTGCATGTATGTGTGCTCAGGCGTGTCAGATTCTGCAAATGCATGGAGTGCCGCTCACCAGCCTCCACTGCCCAAGGAATTTCCGGGGCAAGAATGCTGGAGTGGGTTGCCATTTCCTACTCCAGAGGATCTTCCTGACTTAGAGATCAAACTCCATCTCCTGCATCCATTAAAAGAAAAAAAAGATAAAAAATTGCGATATATTCTATGCTATAGTTAAAGATAGCTGAATGTGAGCTACATAGGACAGTGTGGAGAAATCCAAAAATGTCATATCCAAGTTACAAAAGAATATTTATAGTATAATTTCAGTTTTATAAATTTAGAAACATAAAACTCAAGCCTTACTTTGTTTATGGATCCAAACATATGTGGTAAAATTGTACAAATATACAAAGAAATGATGAATTCAGGATGGTCATCATCTCCAGGAGGGACCTGGAATTGGGGAAGAGCAGCACAAAGGGTGTTGGTCACTCTCTAATTATTTAAAAAAAAAAAACATAAAAATCAGAGACATATATATGAAGATGTTAATAACTGGCAAAGCGAAGAGTAGGTAAAATTTTAGTTGCTTGAAATATGTCTTCAGTTCAGTTCAGTTCAGTTCAGTCGCTCAGTCGTGTCCGACTCTTTGCGACCCCATGAATCGCAGCACGCCAGGCCTCCCTATCCATCACCATCTCCCGGAGTTCACTCAGACTCACGTCTGTCGAGTCCGTGATGCCATCCAGCCATCTCATCCTCTATCATCCCCTTCTCCTCCTGCCCCCAATCCCTCCCAGCATCAGAGTCTTTTCCAATGAGTCAACTCTTCGCATGAGTGGTCAAAGTACTGGA